>VXAX01004870.1:271452-313571 GCA_013399835.1 Leptocoma aspasia | reverse complement strand
CCACCTCCTCCCGGGGCTGCCCCTGCGCCCCTCCGCCCCTGTGCCGCCCGACAGGCACCTGCATCCTCCCAGCCCCCGCGTCCCTCCTACACGCACGGCCCTTCTCCAGCCATCCTTCCTTCCCAAACTCCTCGTTAATCCCGCGACCTGCTCATCTCCTCGTCCGTCGTGCGTGTGACAGAAGCCCCCTCAGCGCTCTCTAAACTCCAGGCAGGACCCTACCTAGAACAGACAGGCCACTCTTTCCCTTCCCAGTGCCTCGTCCCGGCCGCCTCCTGCAGAAGTGTAGTGTGTGCAATTTACAGTGAGAAAAATAAGGAGATGAAGTAATTTGCAATTCCGTGTTATGGACGCTGCCCTTTAACCTAGTAGCTTCCTCTGGAGAAGAAGAGTGGCGTGAATGTAGTATCTGTTTTTAATTGGAAAACGTTAAAAAACCCAGCCTGAGCTGGTATCTTTTCTTGGTGACTGAAACATGTGAAGGGTTTAACCCTGTTAGATCAGAGCTAATTGAGCATTTTATGTGGAGGAAGGGGGATAAGGGAGATTTTTGCAAGGATTTAGTACGTTTTAGTATCTGTAATAAAGAGTTATTTGTATTGCAGTATTGTGTTGGGTTGCCCAAGTCTTAATAACCTGCCCTGCTTTCCAAAACGCATTCTTGTCTGCAAAGTAAGTGTTGTTGCTACTTTGGTCCAAGGTCTGTGCATTGCAAAATACTATTGTACAGAGGTAAATAGCTGAAACAAGGAGAAAATGCTAAAATGTAGCTCCTTAGTCAGCTGCTCACTTCATGGAGTGAAAGAGTTACTGCAGGACTGTATGACTTAATGTTTTTGCGCTACCTACACCAAAGCCTGAGGAACCTACAGAAGCCAAGCGAGTGCATCTAAAAATGAATCACTTTCAATTATGTGCAATTTGGTGCTGTTCCTGAATGCAAGATTTGCTGCAGCAAAGCTTTTGAAGCAGTTCAGTCAATGAAATACCCTCAAATTTTGCACGTAGAATAGAAAAAATGACTGCTCAAAACTGAATGGTAATTAATTGAAACTGCCTTTGTTTCAAATTTGTTTCATGCTTCTAACCTCCAGTCATTTTATACAAAGTCATGTAAAGAATATATTTTGTTTCAAACACTTCAAAAAGATGTGTTCTTCTGTCTGACAGTTATTTGCATTTGACCTAGCACAGACTGAATGGAAAAGCTGCAGCATGCAGGGAAGGACGTAATTTGGTCAGATCATTTTAATATTTATTGCTTATCTGAACACTTAGGGTTAAAACTGATAGTTTTGTGAATATGTCAAAACACTAATCTAATATATTTCCCATTCCTCTCTACAAGCTGTTTGATGGCTTGAAATGTGACTTGTAAATGTTATTTCTGTTCTTTGTACAAGTATGGAACAAGTCATCATAACTTCATTGGTTTATTACCCATTTCTTTAAACATAGCACTCAAAATAAGTTAATGGTGTGCAGTTATTTTATTAATTGGATTTCTGTCGATCATGACGGATACAAAGATGTTTAATCCTTTTCTGGTGTTCTTTCTTCTTTCATTCTTAACTCATATTTAAGCTCATTTTAATTCTGGCTGTTAGTGCACCAGCAACTGGATTAACATTGCCTTGTCTTTGGTGGAGAGGTTAAGAGTATGTTTTGGTATCTATGTGGAGGACATCCATTGGTTGCATATAAGATAGACCTACTGATCAGTTCCTGTTGCTAAAAACAATGTTTATATTTTAAAATAAACACTGGAGTGTTTAACAGTTTTCTCAGCACTGGGAGAGGTATATGAATGTGAAACTGATTCTGAGTCTGCTGCAGCAGCGTTGCATCCTGGATCAGTCATTACTTAACAGATAGACTCTAATAGACAACAGTCAGTGTTCCCAAAGCAGAGAGAGGCTGTATTGTGTCTGTCTGTAATTTTTTTTGTTTTCAGGTCAGTAAATGTTTCAAAATTACATTTTTCTATTTTAAGCTTAATTTACTCACACGTGAAACAAGCAGTGAATATGGCAGATATAAAGTAAAGCTGGTGGCATATGCCTAAACTACTAAACATCGTCTCATTCTGTATGAAGGATTTTAGTAGCAACTTGAAATAAAGTGAATTTTTCTATTTTAGAAGCATTCTTCGGGGGGGGGGGTAGCTGCGGGTAGAGAGGGCTATTTGGTTTCATAATTTTGTTGTTTTGTTTTTCTTCAGTCTTTACCTGTGCTACTCCTGAATGACTTTTGATGCAAGTGTGATAATGAGTGAACAGTGATCTTGTTTTGATACATCAGTTGATATAAGTCTCTGAGAAAAATATAACTTACAGTGTGCCAGATTGGGTTGCTATAAGCCATGGTAATAGCTTTTTAGTATAAGAATTCTGCATAGCTGAGATGTTTTATTATCAGAGTGAATCAGAAGTTAAAGATGGAGATGCTTTTTAGATTTTCTTATTTGAGATTATTGCTGTCTTTTGTGTAAAAGTTAATTAAGTCTGTTTACTTGTCCTGCACCTGTATGGAAGCAGCAGTGAATGTCTGAGACAAAACTTTGTTCTGGTATGCCCTTGTCATGGAGGTCATCACTCTTCTTTCTTGTGAAGTTGGGATTGTAGGGTTTCTCCTGAAGAGTTTTTACCTTTACATGTTTGTTTTGGTAGCCACACACTGTGATCTCTATTTCTGCATTTCGGACTTAACTCATGTAGTACCTTCTGATACTCATGGACAGCATGATTTATTGTATCTCTGAGGCGAGGAGGTGTATTTTTTGCAGTGTTGAAAATCTTTCTGGTCAAATATCTTGGATTTTCAGCTTTGTCAAATTTTAACAGTGGATTTCAGCTCAGAGGCTGTTCTGTTCTTGGGCATGCCTCCATTGTTTATGAGATTAGTTGTTTCTTGATGATTTTCTTAGTGTTTCCTCAGAACTTGCTCTATTCACAGTTCTGTTAAACTGGTCAACTTGTTTAGCATAGTGTCACTTTGTAGAATATCTAGCATTGCTTTTGCTATTTTTCATTGCTTAACATTATCATGAAAGACATAATGGAGAGAGGGTTCAGCCTTTTATATGCCAATGCCTATGAAGCACTCAGTTATCCTTAGAAAGACCTGCTGGTGTTAGTACTGTGAAGGTCAGAAGATCTTAAGAATCTATGCGCTGAAGGCTTTTTTAGAATGATTTTATAGAATATTATGTTATTTTTACATTTCTGGTAGTAGGAGGGGATGCCTTATTGTATCACATGGATTCTTCTGTGATGGTGCTTATTTTGGTTTTGGTGCATGGGTTTAATATGAATTCCCAGGCTCAGCATGCTCTCTCTGAGATGTGTGTTCACTGACCCTTGCGTATTGCAAAGTACCAAACTAGAAAGGGCTTTCCTTAAAAACAGTGTAATCCTCTAATTGCTCTAAGGGATTTCTCTTTGGGGATATTTTGACACCTGTTCTGTGCTTCTGTTGAGGAGGCCTTTCCCCTTTGAACGGCTCTATTAGTTTTCTTAGGGTGCTGTCAAGGATGTTGTTACTGCATGGTAGATGTGCTTGCTGCTGCTAGACTGATGTTTAAAATAAAATTCTACACCTTGTGCTCCAGAAAATGTGATATTAAGGTGGAAGTGGGTCAGTCGGTCTACCTTTATTCTTTTACTTTGTCTACTTTTGTTTTTCTTACTTCCTAGTGCAACGTTTCCACATATGGCTTAGATTAATTTTCTTTAATATACATTGACTGGTCTTTCCTTCAATTATTTTACAGACTTGCTTTCTCAGTTCTCTGTTTTTCCAGTATCTTAGGGGTCGTGCGATTTTTTTCTTCAGTGTATATTTTTAACTGACTCTTGTTTGGCCATCTTTGATCAAACACGACTATGTGAGCTGCATTGTTTCTTAGCTTTTAGGAACCTTTCTCTGTTCCAGTGTGAATTTCCTAGCATTTGTGATTTTGGGTTTTGCAGTGCTGATTCTGTGGCAGTGCACAGTAAGCAAGGTGAACAGGAAGCTGAATGATACTAAAAAGTTGTGACTGGTGCTAAAACATGCTGCTCATTTTGCCTGTGCATCTTGAACAGATGATGTGATGCAGATTTGAACAGATTTCAATCTGATACAGGTGTAGCTGACCAGGGTTCTCCTTGTGCAATCTGGAAAGCTTTTATATATGTTTTGTCAGGCTAGAGAGTGCTTGTAAGAAGTAGGTCAAACACCAGGCTTAGTTCAAAAAGTCTTTTTCTGTTCTTGTTGACTGCAGCCCACGCTTCTGCCTAGCTCTTCTCGTTTTCTTGGCTGTTCCATCCTACTTCAGTGTTAGTCACCCATCACAAGAGGTAAGCCATTTTTTAGTGATCTGTCACATTGTGTACTTGTAGGAGTGGCATTTGCAGTTTCAGAGCAAATGGGTTGAATTTTGTGAGAGATCCTTCTCTCCCTGCAGGCTTTCTGTAGTAGTGGTCACAAGGAAAAATGTAAAGGAAGGCTTGTGTAAGAAAGATGTTTTTGGTTTTAGGTTTTTTTTTCCTTTGGTACTTCTTTTCTTCAGAGGTTGGTTGAGGGTTTCCTTAAGCTGTAGTTGGCTTTGGTATTTGAGTTCTTTGAATCCACTTATGGTTTGGTTGCTGCACTGTCCCATGGCACAGTTCTACTTTTACATGGGGAGGAAGAAACATTTTGTTCATTGGACGTTATTGTAGTCTGAGAAAGTGAGGGCCTCCTGAGCTGTAGCCTCTGTTATACTTTTGTTTTTCTTGTGGAACTAGCTTTGCAGGCTTGAGAATCTTATTCCATTTCCTTGGTGAAAGCTTTTTCATTTTGGGTATAATTCTCTGGTGATAGATGGTATTAATAAAAAAAAAAAAAGAAGTTTGGGAAAATTTTGAAGTTGGAATTTTTTGGGGGGGTTTTGTTTGTTTGCTTTTTGTGTAAGTTTTGGTTTAGGTAATACTTAACTGAAGGTGGCAGTCCTTGTCCAAGTTATTGTCTGTCTCACTGGCCTCTTGGTACCCTGCTCATCTATGCAACTAATCTCTGTTTGGACATTGCTGTACAAGCTACCAGAGCCGTATGAAAAGAGAATATCTAATGTGAGAGTTTGTCATAACGTTCCATGGGCAGCTACTTTAGAGTACTGTAGCTCTTGTCATTATTTAATGCTTCTGTGGAAAACTTCGTTTTGGTTACAGAAAATCTTTGAATGACTGAATGTTCATTTAATTATTTTATTATAACTGATTTTTGGGGGCTTTTTTATCTAATCTTTGACAGTAGGTGTTTATGGCTGAAAAATTTTTTTCAATCATTGTATCAGTCATAAAGCACTAATGGTATCTCAGCAGGTGGCTTGGAATCTGCTGTGGTTCTTGTATGATGGGTTGATACATTTCTATAGGTGATAACTTCTAAAAATCTGTCATGTTGGCATGTAACTGAGTGTTCCTTACTGCTTAACTCTGAATAGCTATTTTCTTCTTAGCTTTACATCTTGATTTTACTTTTCGCTTGTCTTTACAGGATTCAGTTCATGGGTTGTAAGGGAGGTGAATACCTAGAGGCTTTTTTTATTTTGTCACACTGAAATAATAAGTTGTGAGACTGGTATTCAAAAAACACCTGCAAGCCTTGACCTTTCCCCCTTCTCCCTTCTGAGACCCTACCTTTCTTTTATCCCTTTGCATCAAGCAAAGGGTTAGCACCTTTCTCTATCAAGATGCTATTTTTACGAAATTGTGACCTGATTCCCCATTTAAGCCATGTGTTTTACAAGACTAAGCATTTCGCTGTGTATTCTGTTATACACTAACCTTTCTCTCTGCCCTCCATATTTTCCCCTGTCCGTGCTTGCAGATGAGCACTCAGAGGGGTAGAAGTTGGGGGCATGGCTCATAAAACTGGCAAGGCTGAAGTCCAGGAGGCTGTGGTGCAGTTTTTTCTTTCATGTTAATATTTTCAGTGTGTTTGCTCATACATCTCAAATATATAAAACACTTTCTATATTGCGTCTTAAAAAAAAAAAGACAAAAAACTAACACCCAAAACCTGCATAATCATCTCTGAATTCCTACCAAAGTGTTTGTTCCCCTTTTGCACTGTATGAATTTAGACAAAGTGGAATGAAATCTGTGATTGGGTTAGTACCAAAATGGGATCTTTTCTGATAAATGCTGTCTGCAGTATTAACAAAATGTTAACTTAATAAGCTATCTAAGATGTTCTAAATCAACCTCTTAGTCTTACCTGTTCATTATTTGGTTCTGCACATTTTCCATTTTGTATTTTGGCCTATCTCAGTCAATTTATTTCAGATTAATTTGTGTTGCTCTTAGGTTAGTGTACAGTGTTTTATTGTACTTTACACAGAACAGTATCAGGTACCTCATTATATATTCAATGTACCTGGTGGCCAGAGGGTCACTGTAGTAGTGTATGTTTATGCAGATGAAGTTCCATTTATTTTTTACTGAAACTTGGTCATACATTACTATCTGTTTTTGTGGAAACACCCCATTGTGGAACTTTGCTAATTCTTGCATAGACAGAATCTTTAAGCTTTCTTGAAGTCTGAATCAAATTTAGAACTTGCTTTTATAATCAGAGGGAGCAGATCTCTTGAAACACCAGTTTTGAATTTGATGACCTACCTCCCCCATCTGTCTTGCAAGAGTTTGGTGTATATGTACTACAATGATACAGTATCTGATACATGATCATCAGCATAAAGATAATGAAAAATTTAAAAAAATATTTCATTTATGGAGAGTCACATATTGCTTCCTTAATGATAGAAACATTCACTTCAACTATAGGATTAATATGGATTTCAGCTGTTTGAACTATAATTTCATAACTTCCAGTTTAAGAAGATTGTTAATTACATTAATATCTAAGGGGAAGATTATCTATTATTTCCAGTAGAGAAGCACCTCGACTTCTGATCAACCTACTGGTTGTCTGCTAAAATTGCATTCCAGTAATTTTTACAGTTTAGCATTTTTTTTCTGTACTTTTGACATAGTTGGAAAATAATAACCTTTGGTAAATAAGTCTAAGTAGTTTTGGTGTTACTGAGGTTTACACCAGCAATGTAAAGTAATTTATTTTAATGTAACCCTATTATATGACTACCCTGCTTTGCTTTAAAATTGGGTTGCATCACTGAAATTGTTCCAACATGACAATTCACTGAAAGCTTGTAAAAATGCGAGTGTTGCTAATGCTGTTCAACAGCTTACAAATGCTTGGCATCTGTCTTTGCAAAATGATGTTTCTTTCACTGCCCTTTTGTTTAACAGTTGAAAGCTTTCCTTAACTATGCGGAATAAGTATTAAGTTTTAGAATTAGCTGGAAGTGAGATACGGCAAAACAAGTGAAGTTGTTATTCATATCATGCTTTTTGTTACCTCATGGCTTTTGTAGTACTGGGACGGTGTAGACAGAAGGGTGGAAATAATCATTCTTTGAGCAGATTCTTCTAAACCAATGAGGCATTGTAATCAGTTTTATGTGATCTCACTTCTTTTTTTGCTTTATAAGCCTTCATATTCTGTGACAAATACTAAATTTCATAAAGTTTTCCAACCTTTATTAAATTTTGATTGCCTGCTTTAAGAGCCACTATAGCAGGTTTGTCTTTTTTTAAATTTTTTTTCTTAAAAAGAAAATAGTTTGAATATAAATACAAATATGATTTTGAAAACCTGTCCTTTAATTGAGAAAGGATCCCATACAAACCTGTTGCAACAGTCTCCTCCTACAAATTCCTACTACAAACTTACAGAAAGCAATAAAATGTGCTTTCATTAAATATAGAATAGTAGCCATGAAATACATGTTCAAGCTGGTAATAAGCCAACTGAAGCCAAGCTATTTTGTATTATTGCATATGTATTGCTCATGCCTGACCAGTCAGTTTACCCTTAATCTTCAACAATATTTAGTGTAGCTCACTGCATTAAAAAAAAAGTCTTGATTAAATTGGGAGCAAAAAATCTTCCTATGTTACTGTTAATGTTAAAAACCTTTAATTAAAAAAAAAAGGAAAAAGATTACTTTGAAATCAGGGGTGCAAAATACAGAGTGCATGTATGGTTTTTTTATAGCTGGAAGAACAGGAAGCTGTCTGCCCCTTCTAATAGGACAAACACATCAGAATGGAGCTGCAGAGCTATGTCAGCTTCAGTTGCATATCATCTTCATAATGGGAGCAAACATGTTTAACTGCAGGAATTGGAATGTTGAGAGAATGGGTAAAGAGTTTTTGCCTGAAAAGAAAGCCTATTTTATAGGGAAAAAATCAGCTTCATCCCTCTTCAAATCATAATCTTTATGTCAATAATGAAACTTAATGAGGGGCCTCTGAAAGCTGCATTTTTGGCTATGTTAAGTTATGGAATAAGGAAGAAGATAAAGAACCTTACTAAGTGCTATGTTATACTTTCAAGGCTGGTGGCTTTTGCCGTTTTCTTGTGATTTTTAGAGCTCCGATAAAAGCTCAGCACCCCCTCTTTTCCTTCTGTTGTTCCAGTTGAAATAAATTACCTGTTTTCATAAATGGCAGGGTGTGTGCAGTATTTATGAGTCATATCTGTGACTGATGGCTTCTTGGCTGTTAATATTCATCTACTGAATCGCTGAAACTTATGGAAACATTGGTGTAAGGCTGCATTGGATTGAGTAAGGTGTTCCAAGCACCATGCTCAGGAGATGGGAGCTGTTTCATTCTTCTGTTTCCCCTCAAGAGGCTTGTAGAGCCCTTGCCCCATATTTTAGTATCTGGGCTTCTGAAAATCTTCTTCTGTGTCTTCAGCTATGGCATACATACCTTCAAAGAACCTGCAGAAGTGCATCTTCTGTTTGTTATGTTTTACATAGCTTATTAAGTGATTTGAAAGACTTTGTTATCCACTCTGTTTCTCATGGAAACGTTGCAGTCTCCATTGCATCTTTTGATACCTTAAAGAGCGCTTCATGGAATGCAGAAATAGACTTAGAAGAAGATCTTGTTAGAGTTGATTCTACTGTCCAAGGGTGAAGTGAATTGAGTCCATCAAAAGAAACTTTATCATGCTGTCCTGGGCTCATACACTCCACTGAGAAGGGTCTGGCTCCCTTGTGTCTACTCCCTGCCCACCCTAACCCCCCTACAAATACACATTTATAAGATCTCTTCAAACCTTCTTTCCTTAAGGCAAAATGATCCCAGCTCTCTTCAGCCTTTCTTTGTATGTCAGATGTTCTAATCCCTTAATCATTCACACATTTAAATCTTTATTCTCCTTGTGCAGATAAGAAAAAATGGGAGGTGGAGTCTGGGAAGTCTTTTAATTGTAGCAGTCCTCTTCCTCATCTCACAGTATGAGCTGCAATCTCTACCACAAATAATCCAATGTAGCAATGCTTAACTCAGCAAAGGAAAATTTTCACCACATGCAGCCACGAAAGAAAACAGACGTCGGTGAGCCACCGCAGTGGGCATTTGCTTTTCATCCGTTGCGCCTGCTTGTTAATAGACAGTCTTGGGTGACACACAAACCCAGGTCTGTCTGTTAGTTCTGCAAATCAGTTGTGGTTGTATGTAAGCTTATTTCTTGGATTTCAGAAGTATAAAATGTAGCTACATTTAATATTTTGCTGAGAAAGTACGAAGTTAATGGCATAATACTGAGGTAATGAAACTTTGTGGTTCTTTATATATACTATAAATACTACGTTATTCAACAAATTAGCATGGAATGAAATGAAATTAGAAGAGCTGTTAGCATAGTTTTCAAAGCAATAGATGCTTGATGTTAGAAGGAAAAATGAAAATCCAAAACTCAGTATAGAGCCAAGGCTGTTGAAATTCTGCATTGGGTTTGTCGAAAATAATAGATTCATTATATATAGTCTAAGATTTATATATTAAATATTGTTAAATATTAAGAATATATATATTAAATATTCAATAGCACTTCACGTGCATATAACTGTATGCAACTTAGAAACTGTAATATATGAAAGATGATTGTGTAACAAAATTTTTATAGTTCATGTTTCATGAACAGAAAAGGATTTATTCAAAGTAACTTACAATGTACAGTAATAAACACATTGTAACTAGAACAATGTGTAGGCTTAGTCACTGCGAGGTAGTCAGTCTTTCATAGTTGATACAGTACAGTATTTGACATTTTAAACATAGTGCTCACTGAATAGGAGCTGATGCAGTCTTTAAAATGGATCAGTGAAGTTGATAATTGCAGGTATTTTCTAAAACCCAGAAGCAGGTTATTCCCGGTGCTCACAGTTGTGATGATTTCCCTTATTATTAGTATATGGGTTTTTTATACTTTCAAGGCCAGGTTGGATGGGGCTTTGAGCAACCAGGTCTACTGGAAGATGTCCCTGCCCATGGTAGGAGGATTGGATTTAGATGATCTTCATGGCCTCTTCAAACCCAAACTGTTCTGTGGTTCTGCGATGATTCTATAACAAGGGAAAGTGAACTATAGTAAAATAGTTTGTGTTTGTTTGCATTTTTTGCCTTAATAAAAGGTGATTAAATTCTATTTAAGAATAAATTTGGATCTACTCACTTAGTTGCATGTCCTGTCTCAGTTAAAAAAAAAGTAGTTTTCAAGTCTCTAATCTCTTTTTGGTCACCTGAAGTTGTAGTTTAAACTTTCCCTCTTTCAGAAACCCAACAGCTCAAATTAATGCAAATACATTTATAGTGTATTAAGAGCCTTTAGTGTACCTAAGCACAATCAAGAAGGATAGGAAAGGGGGGAAGGAGAAGTTTCAGCTGAGTGAGGCTGGTAACTTTATAGGCTGTTGAAGCTGGTATTTTTCTAGCTGCATTAAAAAAAGAAAAAAAGGCAAAAACAAAACAAAATCAGAAATGTATCAAATTTACCCAAATTGTTAGTTGTTTAGATGAAGTTTAGCTATTGAGAAATGGTACCATTAAAAGGAAGCTTTAGATTAAAAAATAACAACCTAACACCATGATGGGAAAATCCTGAGTATAACAGGTTATCTTTCAGTGTCCGCATGGATTTACAGAGACCTTGAAATGACTTGTTACATGATGTTTTATTAATTTTTGAGATGTCTGAGGGAATTATCACCATCTGTTAATACCAGAGTCTAAGCCAGGATGTGGGTTTCAAAGTGCTTTATGTTGAAATTTTTGAGTAAGAAATCCTTCTCTTAAAACTAAATGCAGTTAAGAGGTTTCAGAGTGTAAATAGAGAATACCTTTTATAGTCCTGATTTAAGCTCTTGGATCATTTGTTACAGCTTTGGTTTGTGGTCCTAGCCTGTCCTTTGAAGTTAGGATGGTTGCAAGTACTTGTAATGGAGTTTTCCTCATGCAGGATTTAGGACATAACTGTCTTTTCAACTTGCTTTACGTTAGCAGAGCTCTGTTTTAGCCAGAACTTACTTCACTCTGAAAAGAAAGCAGCACATATATTGTGTTTTATTCTGGCCGAGATCGATCCTAAATGCATTTTGTACCAAAAATCTGGTATTATCCAGAAGTGCAGAAGAAACAGTAAAAGTCTTGAAGTGTCATTACAATCTAAATCCTTTCTGGAGGTCAGAGAAATCTTGGGAACACCATGTTTAAATTACTTCAAAATTCCTCTCTCATATGCTCCTTGTGGAGTAATAGTAGATTTTAGGCCTTCCTTAGTAAGAAGATGATGATGAAGCAACCTGAACATTTTTGAGGATGACCATTGGGCTGTTTTTGCTTAAGCAGTGCATCTGAAATGGCCATGTATGTTTGTTGCATTAGTTTTTGAAAAATCACAGGTTTAAAAATTCTCTTATGTGTGCATTCTGTAGAGCATGAATGGTTGAGGAGACCACATACTTCATACTACAAGCAGGACGTGGCACAGCTGCAGCTGGCAGTACAGCCGGCATGAATTTTGATTTAAAATTCCTTTAAGAAATCATGAAGATTGCCTGGGAGATAGGGAGATTTGTGGTCGAAAAGTAATCCTAACTTAAGAAAACCTCTTTGGAATTTCTATTTATTTAGAAAATGGAAATCCAACTAAATAGTCTATACTTAGTGTAGTAAAATGAGATCGTTAAAACACTATAATGAAAGGCTACTCGAGCATTATTAAAAATTAATACAGCCAAGAGAGTTATTGAGAAAAGTGGCATTTAGCACTAATTGTTAATACATTTTAGTACTGCTATATGGTAAGTAGCTTCCAGCTTCATAGTTGGTGTTCTGTTTTCCTTGTAATATTTTTCATTATTTTTCAATGGTCTTTTTCTTCTGGTATATTTATAAGTTAAGAATAACCATTCTAGGTCAATAGCTTTGTGCCATGACTGAAAACAAAGACTTGCCCGAAGTCTTTTATTGTATAAGCATCAAAATGAGCTGTAGAAGAAAAATACTTTAATAAAACTGATTTTTGGGGAGTAGAATGTCATATAAAAAACTGTATTATGATGCTTCATGAGGATAATGTCTGGGATAATGCTCAGGTTTTGAAGGTGTGGAGTGTGGGGATTGGAGTGGTATAATCCTGGTCTCAGAGGATGTAGTGGGTTTATGTGTCCAGGCTTTGGTAGTGGGGGGGGCTACAGGGGTGGTTTCTGTGAGAACCTGCCAGAAGCTTCTCCTATATCTGATAGAGCCAGTGCCAGCCAGCTCCAAGACAGACCCATCAGCAATGGTGGCAGTGACTGTGGGCAGCAGATCTAAAAAGAAGTTACTGCAGAGGAGCGATTGCAGCTGGAGAGAGGAGTGAGAATGTGTGAGGGGAACAGCCCAGTACGCAGCAAGGTCAGTGAGCAAAGAGAAGGAGGAGGTGCTCCAGTTGCTCCAGAGATTCCCCTGCAGCCTGTGGTCTCATGGTCTTATGGTGTGGCAGCTGCTCCTCTGCAGCCCATGGAGGTCCGTGAGGGAACAGAGATCCCCCTGCAGCCTGTGGAGGGCCAGGGAGCAGAGGGATGCCCAAAGGAGGGAGTGGCCCCACGGAGAGCCTGTGCTGGAGCGAGTTTTCTGGCAGAGCTTGTGACCTCATGGAGGACCCATGTTGGAGCACTCTGTTCCTGAAGGACTGCACCCTGTGGAAGGGACCCATGTGGAGCAGTTTGTGTAAGAACTGTAGCTTGTGGAAGGGACCCATGTTGGAGAAGATCATGGAGAAATGTGTCCAGTGGGAGAGAGACTATGCTGGAGCATGGGAGGAGAACAAGGACAAAGCAGTGATGAACGCAATGTGAAATGGACATGCCCAATGACAGCCCCTATTCCTTGACTCTCTTCATCATTCGGGGGAAGGAGGGAGAGAATTTGGGAGTGAAGTTGAGCTTGGAAAAAAGGGAGAGGGATGGAGGAACAGTGTTTTAAAGTTTGATTTTATTTATAATTATCTTACTCTTCATTTTTAATAGATTTGTTTCCTCAAGTCATGCTTTTTTTTTTCCCATGATAATAATTGCTGAGTGATCTCTCTTCTTGCACTCATCTTGACCCATGAGTCTTTTGTTGTGTATTTCTCTCCCTGTCCAGCCAAGGAGGGCAGTGAGAGTGGCTTGGTAGCCACCAGTTGTAAGGAGGTACAGTAATCCTGTAGATTAAATACTTTCATTTGTAGTTGTAAACAGAATTAGGCTTCTATGCAGGGATTGATTGTTATACACTACTATTAATTTGTCTGTATTTCAACAAACAGCTGCTTTTCAGCTTTTGAAATGTGGACTTTCCTAATTGCATTGACATTTGCAGTGGTGAGGTATAATTAAGAAAAGGTGATTGATGCTTTTGAGTGATGAATAAGGCTTAGCTATGCCTAGTGGCTGTCCTAAGTGCATTGCCATTTGTGATACCCCAATAGAATCTGACTAGTTACGGGAACTGGCAGTGGCACACGGCTCTTTAGTAAATCCACTGCTACCTCTGGAAAGTCTTGTTTGACAGAGATGGATCAGTTTGTTCTGTTATGCAGATTGCTGAAGGTCTCTCTTCATACATGTGAAGCTATTAAAATACTTCTTGGAAGACAGTGATACCAGTAAATAGTTTGTGTTAAATTTTTTTTGTCACTAATTCCACATTCCACTCCATGTGATATGGATGAAAGTGCTTACATTTGATGCTCTATAGCTTTTATTTACACATCTTGGGATTATTTCCTACTAACTAGCACCCTTTGTATGACACACCCGCTGGAAATGCAAGCCCAGCTTTCATACAGAAGGCTCAGAACTTGCATCTATAGGATTTGTATCCTATAGCTACATTGTGCTTTAAAAGCCCTAGCTGAACAGAAAGAAGACTATATCTGTTCTCATTGTGACAAGTTTATAGTGGGTTTTAGACATGTTTTACCCTGACTTGTAATGTTACAATTAAGTATGTTAAAGAGGAAATTAAATGTTTTATTTTTCAAGCCTTATCAGACAGCTACTGCTATTTAAAACTGTCTTGTATAGCAGAAAGCTGTCATTTATTTGTTATGGTGGTAGACTGGTAAGTTACAATTTACATTTAACAAACGAATGGATGGGAATTTTGAAAGTTTGTCAGTGCTGGATATATGAAAAATGCATCCGACTAATGTAAAGTTAAGCATTACACTGCCATGGCACAATTTCTAGGGGATTTCTGTTTTAAAGAGGAAGACTGGAAGGTTTTTATTTTTGCATGGAAGAAAAGATCAGGGTCATGTTTGAATGCCTTCCTTCTTATCACTGTCAAATAGTATTTTCTGTTTTGGTTGACTGCCAGAGTCTAGTATATATGCTTGTGTTCTACCCAGAAACATTTGATTGTCTTTATCTGTATTTGGTAGTTATACCATGGATGCTTACATAAGATTTTTCTTTGTGTAGGTGAGATAAACATTGTTTAATTTTGTGTGCTTTTAAAATTGCAGAGCCATTCCTTTTTCCTTGTACAGGACCAGTTAAGACTTTCACAGACGTCTGGGACATTTAATTGCAAACTACCATTGAACTGCACACACACTGTTTAGTTGGATTGTATTTTCCATTTTAAAAATTAATGTCAAAAATGAAAGGAAATGGAATGCCTAGTGAGCATCAGTAAATTATAAATGTAAATATAAGTATTTGGAGGCACTTCTTTGGTATTAATAAAGTATTAATGTAGATGTTATTACCCAGTTTTGAATCACAGGATTCTGAAGCCTTAAGAAATAAACTATGAGCATTGGTTAAAATTATTTTAAAAAATAGCTTTGGATCAATTACAGAACACTAAATCATGACTCACAGAACAATTTAAAATGGAAGGCCTCTTATTCTTGGTGGTCAAAACTGAGGAAGCATGTATTCACCTGTAGGCTCTGGGAGAGGGCATGATGGAACACATGATCTAATTTAATACCTTCCAGTTATAGGGGTTTTTTTTTTGGTTTTTGTTCACGTACTTAAAAAGATTTGGATTTACTTTCAAGAATGTGAAGAAGTTGCTTTTTTAAAAAAAATGTGGCATTATTGGATCTCTTGTTCTCAACAAGTGGTTCTTCTTGGTTGGCTGTGTTAGTGACACATTACTTACAGGTGAAGAAAATTTGCTCCTTTGAGAGGAAGGGGCTTTACAGAACTGCTTACAGTGAAAAAGTAACTAAAAAAGCTACATAACTGTCCTAAATAAGATAAAACTGGATAAAAAAGGGCACGTATCTGTTTAGTGAGGCACTGTTAGTTGTTCTAGACATTTACTGGCCAGTGATTTCTTTATCATTGTTCACCTAGTTGGACTTTACTTTCTTTAGATTGGAAATTTGAAACAATTAACTTTTTAAGTCCCATTTCATCTTCACTGTTTAAATAAGATAGCATTTTTAAAATCTCCTTTTGATCTTCAATAGTAATAGTCAGTATAATCCTTATCATAAGTATTTCAAGAAATGGTTTATGGCTTTGCTTCAAACTGAGTACAAACTGAATTGTCATGAAAAACAAGTATTGAAGATGCATTCAGTGACTCTTTGTGGAATATGGGGTAGATATTACTAGCAAAGGAAACAGAAACTAAGTATCTGATGCAAGCTTTAAGTATTTTTTTTGTCTTTGTAGGCCCATTCATTTCAGTTTCCATTACTTCATTATTGCAGTTTATCACTAGTTAAAGTGATTTTTTTCCTCAAAAATCTAATTTTAAATCATTCTTCAAAGTCAGTATCATTGCTTATTGAATGAAAGTAAGGCTACCATAGTCTTATCCTGAATAAACATTACATTTTTCTGTACTTAAATTTTCATGAACATCAAAGCTGTATCTGTTCTAACAGGATTTGGGGATAATTATTTGGTTGGATTTTTTTCTTAATGGATTTCAAATGAAAAATATGCAAATATTTCTAACTCTGCATCCCTTAAAATAAAAACCATACTTTTCAAATAATCTCGGTGATATTGGAAACATTAAGTATTTCTTCTGGCTGGAGTGTTTCAGCAAAATATTCTTTCATGAAAATCTTTGATGTGCTTACATTAATTTTACTAAACTACTTGTCACATAGAACACTGAAAAATAAGTTTCAGGATTGTGGGCTGATTTTGGTCTTTGTTTGGTTTTTGTTTTAATTTCCTTAAAATACATATTCTTATGAAAGTAATAATGACAAACTAAAAAAACTCCAAAATCACAAATGCAAGCATGTAATGAAACAATCTCACTTGACTGGAAATCAAGTAATTATTTTTTAAACTATTTTTAAATTAACTTTCTTTGAACTAAAATTTAAAGCCAATTATTGGTACAATGGGTTACTAAAGGGGTATCAGGAAGTCTCAGCTCTGGTTATGGTCTGTTGAAGTTTTGTTTTCATATGGCTTTGTGATTGGCCTTTAAAGGAGGAAGAGGATTTGGGGCTGTTGGACAAGAAGCTTGATATGACCCAGCAAATTGCTCTTGCAGTCCAGAACAGCCATATCTTGGGCTACAGTACAAGGAGTGTGGCCAGCAGGTCAAGGGAGGTGATTCTCCCTCTCTACTCTTCTTTCCTGAGACCCCTCCTGAAGTACTGGGGCCTCCAGCATAAGGAAGATGGCAACCTATTGGAGCAAGACCACAGTAGGGACATGAAGATGATGAGGGGGCTGGAGCACCTGTCCTGTGAGGGCAGGCTAGGAGAACTGGGTCTGTTCAGCCAGGAGAAGAGAAGGCTCCAGGAAGATCTTACTGCAGCCTTCCTGACACTAAACAGGGCTTACAAGAGAGCTGGAGAGAGACTTCTTACAAGGGCATGTAGTGGTAAGATAAGGGGCAATGATTTAATTAGATACTATGCAGAAAGTCTTTACTGTGGTGATAATGAGGTACTGAAACAGGTTGCCCAGAGAAGCTGTGGATGCCACATCACTGGAAGAGTTCTATGCCAGGTTGGGTGGGCCTTTGAGCAGCCTGGTCTAGTGGAACATGCTTATGGCACACAGGGGTTGAACTTGGTAATCTTTCCAGGTATCTTCCAATTGAAACCGCTCCATGTTTATAGGAGCACTCTCTGGCAGATGAGAAATGGGTATTTAATTTGCTTAGAGGATATAAATAGAAGCTGCAATCTGTCCTTCATGTCCCTCTTGATAATCTGTTCCTCTGGGATCATTTTTTTGTTGAGGGCTCAAGTGGAGCATGCAGTCAGTCTACTCAAGGTCCTTAGTTAGTGATCTCTTTTGTATTTTTCCTAATTCCTTGGTGAGTGAGATTTAAATGTAGTTGAAGTAGGTAGTGGAGGAGAGGAGTGCTTGTGACCCTGTGTAGGACTGTGTGGGGAAGTATGTTATTGTTGTTTCAGTCAGTTAAGCCTATTAGCTAGATTTGTAAATCTGCTATGTTTCTGAAATACCTGCTCAGTCAGAAGATGAAGGAGGTATCTCTCATCTGAGCCTCACATTTCTTGTGGAGTTTATGTGCCAGGTACCTTTCTTTCCTAAACTTGCTCTAAATCTGGGAAGGGTTGCATGGGTTTGAGATTCAGGCATGAGCTGTGTTCGTGGGTTGCATGGGTTTGAGATTCAGGCATGAGCTGTGTTTGTGGGTGATAGTTGTCGTCAGATTGAGATGCTTCATAGGCTGTGCACTGCATTAAGGTTGGCTGTGTTGAAGCTTTCCAACATGAGCTCTTTCTTGATCTGCTGTGTTCTCTTTCTCCACACTCCTTCCATGCCAGGATAGTAAGTTGCTTACATTTTCAAGTAAGTTGTACCTCCATGGGATCTTAACTTCAGTCAGTAGGTTGGCAATCCATTTTTTGTTTCACCTTTTCAGAGAACTGATATCTCCACTGGAAGAATTCCTAGCTTTAATGGTAGGTTACTCTTATGCTGGCTTTTTCTCCAGTAAGAATGGAAGATCAGATCACTCATTCACAGTGAGGGTCATGACTCCCCCGATGAGTTTAATTTATTTCTATTTTGTTTACTGCCTGTCAGAGGCATTCGTCTGTATTCTGGACCTGAGGAAACTACCTTCTTGCAGGGACAAACCAAGGTGTTGAAATTACCATGTGTTTTTAAAGATGCAGCTGTATTTGTCTAGAAGATATCAAAATTGTGTTCTGTTGTATCAAGACTTCATACAAAGCCATGAAAATGGATTCTATTCAAAGTTGTAAAATTTTTCTCATTGGACACCAAAAGGTTGCCACCTGGAGGTTTTTTATCATTTCTGTCAATCTGTGTGTAGTCAAAAATACCTGATAACAATGCTTTTTAGAGAAAGCAATTTTACAATAACTTTTGCATGCCTTCTGAAATCATATGATACTGCACAAGGATTGCTGTTTCACTTGGAAAAAACTCTTGTTTGTGCCTTACAGATCTAAAACCAAATAATTAAGACTTATAAAAAGTTGCTCTTTTGAATATCTTAGTATATGGCTGTCAAGTTGGAAAATTCAGATTTCCTTCTATGAAACTTCCAGCATGACAAGACCCAAGATATTTTGCTGAATTTATTTTAATTTTCAATTTTTTTTTCATTCTACAGAATTTATTTAGTGCTTTGGCTAATGCAGATGAGCCACTGGAAACCCAGTGATGTGATAGAGTGGAAGAGTGCTGGATGTGTCAGGGTCCTACAAATCTTTGTTGATACTTAGCTATGTCTAGGCTTTGACTGCTTCTTTGGAACAGAGTTGTCTTGTTTTTCAGATAACCTCTATCAGAAAGAGAAAAGATCCCACAATAGATACCAGTGCTGGTACCAGGGACTCAGAAGACCACCACAAGTGTCCACATGGCATGCATTTTAGAGGAAGTTACTTCAGATTAATTTTAGTGTAGTCCTGTTAACAACTAAAACATGTTTTATTGTTGAAGATCTGGAGTTCCTCATCTTGTTTTTTGTGACTACTCCCGGAGTGCATCTTTTATTTTAGTCATCTAAAATATAATTTGGAAACTCCAAGTTCACATTGTGATATGATGATGAAGGCAGCTTAATACCTCACATTTCTTATGAGGAAGGAAAGGAAAATAGAAAATGTGTTCTCTCCTTCCCATCAGCAGGCAAGGTCCTGCCACTTCCCGGGAGCAGCACACGTAGCAGCGGCTCTGGAAGGTCAACGTCCTTATAACAAAAGCCCCCCTCCTCCTTTCTCATAGCCTTTATTGCTGAACTGTTGTTCCATATGGTATGGAATGTCCCTTCGGACAGTTTGAGTCAGTTGCCCTGACTGTGTCCCCTCCCAAGATCTTGTCTACGCCCAGCTCATTGGCTGTTGGGGTGGTGAGAGGGGACAATGTTGGACAGACAACCTTGATGCTGTGCCAGCTCTGCCCAGCAGTAGCCAAAACACTTATTATCAGCACCTTTGTAGCTACAAATACAGAGTATAGCACTGTGAGGGCTGCTAAGGAAAAATTAACTTCCTCTCAGCCAGACACATCATTTTATATCATAGAATGGTTAATGTTGGAAGAGACCACTGGAGGTCATCTCATTCAGCCCCCCAGCTCTGCCAAGGTCCCCTTGAGCATGTTACTTAGGATTATGTCCAGATGGCTTTTGAATACCTCCAGGATGGCTTTTGAATACCTCCAGGGAAGGACACTCCACAGCTTCTCTGCAGCCTGTTCTAATGCTCTGCCACCCTCACAGTAAAGAATTTCTTCCTCATGTTCAGATAGAACTCCGTGTGTTTCAGTTTTTTTGTCTGTTGCCTCTCATCACACTCATGTAGTGTTATGTGCGTGGCCTTCTGCAGTCTTCCTCAGGAAGTGCTGACTGAGACTCCTGTCTGAAGTAAGGTTCTGTTTGTGTGTGTGTGTGTGCTTTGCTATGCATTTAAATCCATGCATTAGAGTCCACTACAAGAAAATAAATGGTAGGAAATTGGTGCTGCCTTTTCCGAATGAAGTTTGTATGTGCTCTGGAAAACTGAGTAGCCCGAGTCTGTCAGTACAACTGTTAATTCCTCAACGGAGTGCCTCTTTTCACTGCAGATCTTATTTTGTTATTTCAAGACTGTGAGCATTTCTTTTCACCCGACAATCCTGATTTTTTTCATTAAGAAATATTGGCTTAGAACTCATTGTTTATGCCAAATTGCACTAAAGACCCATCTAGCTCACTGCACTGTCAAGAGTGGGTGCATTGGTAAGAGTTAAAGAGCAGGGAGAGCTTGTAATAAAGACCTTTCCTATTGCTACTCTAGCCACTTGCAGAACATGGCTCTGAGAATTTTCATTGTTTACCTTTGTACAGGCATTGGTTGACACATTTCTTCTTCCTTCATTTAAACTTTTTGCTGCTTTAGAACATAAATAAATATGTGTTAGCCTGTATAAAATATATTTAGCATGTTTTTAGTAGGAAGGAATTACAAATGTGCTTGTGTAGCTTTTATTTTAAAACCTACCTTCTCCATTCCAATGTGATATGCCTTAGCTCTTTATGTTTCAAGAACTATTGATTTTTTGACTGTACTACCCATTATTTAAGGGTCTCTCATTTTCTTTTCCTCAGATGCCTTCTTCTAGCCAAGGAGTCCTGATTTAGTTAGTTCTTATAGTAGACTACTCGGTGTATAAACAGAAAAACAAGAGTAGTGGTGAATTGGAAAATGTTTTACATCCAGCATTTCAGTTCTTAACTGGAGTGAAAAGTGTTTTTTTAGAATGATACCTTTCAGTCTTAACTACTGTTTGTGTTTTGGATTTCTTATTCCTGAGCTTTCTGGAACAGATTGAAGTCATAATCCCTGAGTTTTAAATCCCCTAGTTTTGAAAGCATACTGTTTAGTCCTGTGCATTGTGATTCCCTCCCCCTGCTTCCTCCTTAAGTGTGTGATACATGGAGCAAATTCTTATCTGTTTGGTTTATTTTTTCCTTCTGCCTTACTGGGTCTTGCAGCCCTGCTGACGCTGGATAGATCTCTTTGTCACAAATCATTGCAATAATGTGGGGATGCAAGAGAGAGTATTTTACTAGAACTAAATTTTGTGACTGTTTATTTTTTTCAGTGGAAAGAGAATACTGTGGAAGTTGTGAAGGCCATTACTAAAATTAAATTGGAAGACTTGCACAAGCCTGATGTAGATGACTTTGGTTGCTTACAGGTAGCTGAAATTGTTGCTACAGTAACATCCCCAGAAAATAGTAGTGGTACTACATAAATTCTTTTGGCTGGATTTAGCTGTCTGTAGCTTTGTTACCATGACATTTATCACATGATACTGAACTTCAGTAATTTAGAAGTTTTTATTTAAGTGGAATTCCTTTCCTGATGCTTGTGTAGCGATCACTATTAGAAAGTAAGAGAAAACTCCTTTTTTGGCTTTGTGCAGGGCATAAGGATCTGTATACTCAATTAGGGCTTCACAATAGTCTTACTCTTTTATTCTAAAATGTTAAGATACTTTAAATGTCAAATTGCCTATTCTTTTCTATGACTGTGTTGTAAAGACACTTGGAAGCACAAAGCTACCAGCATGTTGTTTCTGGTCTTTCTAAACAACATCTATATTTAATAATATGATGCTATTTTTTCGTATTCCCTTGGTTCCTGACAGGAGAACTTGAAGATTGGTGTTTGTTAAACTTTTAGTATTTCTCATAGCTCCTTAATTTGCTGACTTTTTTTTTTTTTTTGCCAAGTAATTTACTCTGATAAAGGAGAGATATGGCTTTTTTGCCTAGGTATGTCAAATTGACAGGTTTTAGTGGTTCAACCTTGAGTGTAGGCAAAATGTGGCCATTTTTCAGTGCCTTCAGTTTGCATGTAGATCTGGTCAGATGATTGTGTAAGTCTTCATTAGTTTAGCTTCTTCTAATTTGGGGCACTTTTTTCAGTTTTGTTGGTTTAATTGTTTGTAATAGCCTAACCTGCTTTTATGAATCACTTTGAAAATTTACTGTGTTTTTCACAGACTTAGACTAATCTTGCTACTAAGCAGTGTGTTAACATAGGTATTAACTGATCAGTGGTCACAATGATGTCACCAATTAAGATGTATTTAGATTGCACCATGTGACAGAATGGGGAAATACCATGGTTTTCTATATTTCAGCAAAACCTAAACAAAGTAAAGTAAAAAACAAAACTACCATCCTGTAATGGTATGGTATGGTGTCTCTTGTCTTGTGATCAAAGCACTCTGCTGAAGGGCTGTGGAAAGAGTAATTAAAGATCCTGTGGAGTAGCTCATCTTTTCCTGAAGCTGAGTCATACACCTGTTACCAGATGGTGAGATTGTGTAGTTTGAAGCATATCAAGCACCACATCATGGATTCTCTGACAGACCTTAGACTGAGACTCTGATAACTTGAAATGTGTCATCAGGGGAGGATAAAATGAAGTTGGAGAGTTGGTGACGATTAGGGTATGTAATAGGTACTACATCTGAGGCTGTCATCTCTATAGATGCACTTGATAGCCTTTCAAAGAAGGGAAGAGATGGAGAAGGACTCTTACATAGATGGGAAACTGCCTGAGTTAGATTCTTTCTTTCAGTTGACCTCAGAAAAGCTTATTTTTCCATTTCCCTTGTCGCAAGAGATTAGTCATTTATTTAGGAACCAAATTAGATCTCTCAAATTGGTGATGCACATATTTTCCTAATCAACTAGTGATTAGTTTTCAGTTAATCTGAAGTCCATTGTTGCGTAGTCAACATTGCCTCTCTTCTTCTGTTATAGTTAGTGGTACTGACATATTCCAATCAAATCTGGGATTTGAACTTCATTGTTTTTTTCTTAGAGCTTTTCAACAGTTTTGGATTTTTTAACTGAGAATTTTCTATTATAGTCTATTTTTGATTGGCTATGCAATTCGTCCTGGTTTAACAGCAATTTTGTTATACTTGATACAAAACATATATTTAATTTTCTAACAGAAAAGCTATGAATAAATATGATTTCAGACTCTCTTTAGAATAAAATCAGTGAAATGTCAAGTTCGTTATTTTGCCTCTTTAGGCATTGTGCATATTTTTGCATTGTGCATATTTTTGCATTGTGCATCTGTCTCCTGGGTACTCTTCCTTGTTACAGGACAGTTGTGTAGTTAAAATCAGTGGGTTTATTCTTGGTTTATTTTCTGACCCACATGCAGTCATTTTTGAGTGGGTGGGTTTTTTCTTGGTTGATTAGTTGTTTGTTTAGCTTTGCTTAAATAATAAAGCTTTTACTGCAAAATAATTTTGTTTAGGCAAAAAGTAATCTTGTTCTCTTATTTTCATAAGATCTCAAGCCTAGAGTTACTAGCAGTGATATCCTTCCTTAGAGACTGAAGGCTGTATCAACTGGATGTCAGTTTCATTTATTACATTATCCTTGGAAGTCATAGTGCTTTTAAAAAGATATACGTAATAATCTGTTCTTGCATCTTTTAAAAAACTGTCATTTGCTATGTATAAATCTGAGTAATGGCTTTCGAGCAGGGGTGATGGATTTGTACAGTTAAGTGTTGTCAAAGCTGTAACTTGCATAGCTTTATAAAATAACTTTTGGGTGCCAAAAGCCAAAAAGAAGTAGGATATGCAATGTATTCTTATGGTAGTTTTATGGGAAAAAACACTCTGTTTTTAAACAACAACAAGAAGTTTTAAGTCCTTGTCTTTAATTGTTTGTCTGTTCTGCACTGAATACGTAGCCTGAGGCTTGTATTTTGTTCTCTGCTTCAGTGATGTTATAATTGAGCATGTCTAAGGAGACTGATGGAGATATTAATTAGGAGTGATTTCTAAAAGAAAGTGTTGAACACTGGAGGGCAACATTACTGTTTGCTGGAAGCAGTCAACCTCTGCATGTAGGAGAAGCTGTGCTCACACCCGGTGCTCTATGCTGGCTACCTTTTCTATTTCTTGCCCTGTTTTAGAGTTTTTCACTTGTAAGTTAGAATTAATGTGACTGTTAAAGCTGATTGCTAATGTGGCCTTTGCTTTGCTGTTTCCTGCAGTGTAGTGATTTAATGAAAATGAGTACTCAGTTTTAGTCGAACTTTAAATTACATCCAGAAGTGTAATCTTTTAATTGATCATTTACATCTACTCAATAATTGAAAAGTTATTTTCCATTCCATATAAGCTATGGGGTTTTATCATTGATTCAATTAGTATTTTCAAAATGCATATCAAAAGTGTAAATTCCTTTACTAGACAGCTGAGATGTGTGTCAGACTGGATTTGGATGACAACTGAGTTTTGCTCAAATATATGAAACATCATTTTAACAAGTTTTAAAAATAATATTGCTTGTTTTATGAAATTTTAAAAATGTCTAAGAGTCTTATGCTCAATATTGTAGTATTTTTCCATGTATTTATTAGAAATGTGAAAAGTTAATGAGATCAGTGTTTCATAGCAGCTTACCTGTAGTATCAATTAGATACCTGGGTACCTCTACAACAGTGGCTCCACATCTCCTAAAGATTTTTTTTTAATGTGTATGTCACTTATAAACTGTTTTTTGGAGCGTAGGTTTTGTGTTATTTGTGACTAGTTCATATAACATATTCTACTTTACATTAAATAGAATAAGGCAGTATCTTTTTGCCTCCTTTAAAAATACAATGCATAGCTTGTGTCATAGCTTCTGTCTCTGCTTCTCTTTTAATTTGTAAATTCTAGTTCCTGGTGCAAAAATGGTTTTTGCAAAGATGCTGCCAAATAGCATTTTCTTCCTGATGTCTTTTTAAGATTAGCTGTTTTTTTGTGGACCTGCTTCAGCATATCCAAAATTATCTTTTGCGGGTAGAGAATTTTTTGTTTCTTTACCTGAAGTCACATGGGATGTCTTCTTGTTTATGTGTAAATTTGGTCTAAAAGAAAGTTTACACACACCAGATTTTTACAGCATATCAGTATATGTGTAGTTATTGAAATCAGTGAGGGATTTGCATTGAAATTTTTCAAACAGGTGTGCATGAGTTACAGCTGTGAAATTGCTTTGCAAAAGTTAGATGTCGAGGTATCCGTCTCCAGCTGACTGCTGAAACAGTTGTCTGACCTAAAGCTTCCGTCTGCGATTAAAGGAGAATGCCATGAGTAATTCAGTTCTGAGATGGATTTTCTGACTTAAAACTCTACTGGCAGTATAAGGTGTGTGCTTTTTAGATGTTGCCCATTGAAAGTGCCTTATGGTGTATCACTAGGGTGAGATTTGCCTTGGCCACATTTGAGGATTGTCAGGAATAATGTGTCAAATTCCTCTGCTATGATAAATATTTAAAAGACCCTGATGTTCTTGTCTCTTCATAAATATGTTCTAATAACAGTGTTATTGAAGGTTTGGGAAAAAGACATTGTGTGAAGTATGAATGAGCAACTGATGGGTAAAAAATTAATCTATTTTGGTAGAAATGGGTAGAAGAGAGGAAAAAGAGAGCAAAGAGAAATAAGGTGACATTTGAGTGACAGTGCAAAGAAAGGATTTGGAATACAGGAGATTCAAGAGGCATCGTTTCATCAAAAGGAAAGATTAATATGTTTGGAAACGTGGAAGATATGCAAGAAATTATATAAACCACAAGAACAACAAAGAATAAAAATAAGGATAGTCCTAAAATTTGAGGAGTGGGAGAAGGAAGAGGAGAAATGCAGATTACTAAGGAAGGGGCAGTTAAACACTAAGCTTTGATTTTGACTGAAAAAAAATACTATCTTGAACAGTTTATTTGGTCTGAGGATATGATCTTGACACTCTGTTTTAATGTCCTTGATTTAGTTTCATTTTATGCGTGGAATTCTGAAAAATAACAGAGGAATAGAGGTAGGGTGTGGGTATTTGTGAAAGGTATTCCAGTCTACTTGCGTTTCCTTTCCTTGGATCAGTGAACCACTTAAACTGGAATCATGCTGTGAGTTCTTCCATCATTGTCCGGTGTGCAATTGGAGCGAAGGAAGCTCCTGTGTTTTCTACACATCCAATCAGGTTTGGCTCTATGTACTTCCTTTCACTCTGTCAAACTCTCAGTGCCCTTCTGGAGTCACCTTCTTTCTTCCTGAAGCCCTGCATGGGCTACCCATTGCAATCCCTCGGAGAACATTTGCCTGTTTGGCTCCACTGTGCACACATCAAGACCCACTGCCATAATACCATGGTGAAAAGTGAAATTGTCCCAAATCCAGGAAATAACAGCATTTAAACAGGAGGTAGATTGCTGTATTTGAAAGCTGGTATGTCTTAATCTTCTACTTGGTATTTGCATCTTGAAAACGTAACATCTGTCTGTGAAGTGTGATACTTTTGAAAGCAATATAGTTGCAAGTTATTTAGCATTGTAGAACTAAATACATTATTCTGCAAAATACAGATTGCAGTTTTATGTGTGGATCTTTGCATAACTAAATAGTTTAGGATTCCTTTACTTGTAATGTAACCCGTGTTATATATGGCATCCTAAATACAGATTTCACAGGACAAAATGAATACTGGAGGGGTTCTCAGAAAGCTAGATTGATATATGGCCTTCACTGTACCTCACCATTTGGAAGTGTGGTTTTAATGTGTTTGGAAATTCCATAATTTGCCTTAACATCCAATTTCTCTGAAGGTTGAACTGTTAATTATGTAAAAAATGTATCTATAGTCTCTTATACACATAACTACAGGTCTAGAAACTAGTTGAAGGAAAACACAGTTTTTGTAGTTTGGCTGATTTCCATAGATTGGAAAACGAATGCTTATACTTTTAATGGTTATCTTCTTTTTTTTTTTTTTAATAAGCTTTCTTGATTTAACACCTGCAAACAATGGCTTTTTTAGAGATTAGCTGGAGTTTCCCTCTGCATGTCTTGCAAGAATAAAATGGGGTTAGGAATGTTTGTTTTACAGAAGTCATTTAAATTGCACATGCTTCATTTATACAGTGTAATTGTATACCTTCAAAAACCTCAGAAACATAATTAAAAGACTGATAAATCTGTAAAGGTCACAAATTTAGCTTTAATTATTCTTATCCAGTGTTTTTTTAACAAGTAAGCTTTGTTCTCCAGGGATTTGATTCCCTAAAAGTGTGTATGAAAACCCTAATGGTGTTTTTACATAAAATTATAGTGTAAATGCTTGCATTTTAGCAAGGTATGCTGAACATAGATGCTGAAAGCTACGTTTGTACAGGCTCGGTTAGTTGCCAGTTAAGAGATTTGAGTTGTTGACCTAGTATTTTATTTTAAATGTCCTCCTTGTCCATTTTCTTTTGGTACATTTCAGAAATGTTTCTCAAGGCTTTTCTCAAGAAATATTATTACTTTTGATTGGAGTCTAAGAGCCACTTTAAAGAACAATTAAACTAGGATGTTAGTTCTTTAGGAGTTTTGTACAGTCCCACATGTATAGGGTAAAGAAGCTTGTGGCATTAACTTCAGTAACTTGTTCCCAAACCGTATCCACTGATTGAGTCAATGCATCTCCTCACACAGAGTTTAGAAGCAAGGAGGACTGTCTTTTTTATTCTTTCTAACTCCTACAATTTTTGTAAACTTGCATTACCTTCAGAGTTTGAATTGCTTTCTTTTGCTATTTCTGTGATACTTTCATATAAGGGAAGAAAAAGGTTATGTGCCACCTGCAGGGTAGATACCTTATCTCTGTCAGCAAAGGTGGAAGCGTTGCCTTTGGCTGTTCTTAAGGGGCAGTCAGCCAGGATCAAAATCCAGCCAGTTACAGCAGTGCAGCTTTAAGAGCTTGTAACACTGGATGATCACATTTTATTTCTGTTACAGCATCATTGTTATGTCCTACTTTGTCCATCTTCTTTTTTGAATCTTTCTTCAACCATGTATCAGTTTTTGTAAGCACATGGCCACCTTCTGCTACTGCAGCCTGGTGAGCTGCAGGGCTTTATTTACACAGTGATAACTGAAGAAACTTTTTCAGCCTAAAAAAAGTTGAAAACAAAAATGGCTATACTGCTAGATTTTAGAAAATGTACTTAGTAAATTTTAAAATTATTAAGATGAGGAAGAACTAGATCTGGCCACTGATGAACAGGTTTTTGGACTGAACAAACTGGTATTTTAGATAATGTGTTGAACACTTCAAAAGTAAAAAGATTTTTGTGGGGGGCTCGGAGCGTTGCGGGGGGAACGGGGTAGGGAGGGTTTGTCATTTTGTTTGTGATACCACTAGAATCCACCAAGGACTGCTTAAATCATTTAGAAAGACCAGGAAAAATAGTCAAAATATCTCAAGTCTTACTGTGTCACTTACTACTCTAAGGATTGCCTGATTTCTAAAGTTATGTTGTAAAGTAGCCACAAAAAAGTTCGTCCTTCTTCACTGGACATGAATGACTGTAAATTAAATGTGAAATTACGTTTGCTTGGGAATAAGGTGTTTAAAGAAAGATTTTAACTTACTGATAAGATTGTTCAAGATTTTCTGTTAGAAATGAGATTAACCTGTAATTGGAGGCTGTGGGGATTATTGACATATCTTCAGCATCCAGAGAAAGCACACTGTTTTGCCCATACTCCTTTCTTTCCAGATTTTATTTTACCATAACTTCCTTCTCATCAACTGGCTAATAAGTAATAAAAGTGACAATGAAAATCTAAATAGGGAATAAGGGGGTTTTTTGGCTAAAAGACAGAACAGGTATGGTGGTGTAAAATTAGAAAGGTAAATGAAAACAATCCTGAGGAACTGTGCCAAAGCAGTTTTGCATCAGTGTAATAGCTTTGTTGTGATGAACATAAAAGTTGGATTATCCAGAGTCTTCTAAATTTTAAAAGATTATGATGCTTCAGAACATCACAATTGCATCTAAAAATTTCCATGAGAGAACATATTTACTGTTACTCTTATTGTAATGGTATGAAGTATGGTATACAGACATGTCTCTATAAAGCTGCAGTTGAAAAGTTTGGTTGAGACTTAATTTTACCTACTCAGGTGATACGGTTTGCCCAGGGTCACTCTGAGTATTGACATTTATGAGGAAGGAATGATCTTATTTGACTAGCAGTGAAGAACAATAATTTATAAGAATTTATGTTAGGAATGCATATAGTTTATATATTTAGGAATGTTGCAATTTACAGTTCATGAAGTTGTAATAAAATTTATATGGAAAGTTATAAATAGTAAACCAAGTGTGTTCAAGTACTCAATACAGTGACTTAAAAGGTGTCTAAAACCAAAATGTTTGTTTTCATGTACATATTCTGAAGGTTGTTGTCCAAGGAGATTGGTGTTCAAAGTCCTGAGAAGTATGAGATTCTATTTGATACCTTTTTCTTCGCTTTAATGTTAGAATATGTAAAGTGATTTTTAAGTAATAATTTAAAAGATACAGCTCTTGTACGTGATGTTCTAATTCTTGTTCTAAAGGATCTAATACTGGCTTTTTTGTTGCGTCAGAGGTTGATTAAATAAAAACTTTGAAAAGCTTTATGAATCTAATACAGACCCCAGCTAATGTGGCACTAGGACTTGGTAATTCTTCAACAATTGTCTGTTGTTTCAGTGCTGCCTGCAGTCTGCTCAATGCAATATGATGTCACAAAATCAGATTGGAAATACTCCAAACAGTGCCTGTAATGTCCTCCTCTACCGTAACTAGTGACAGATAAAATCATCAGTCTGTTGTTTCCACTTGCTGATAAATGAGTGCAACATCTGTTACCTAATGAGTATCTTAGGGAGCAGAGAAAAAGAGGGAATGTTAAAGACTTTTTTTTTCTCAGCCCACATTGACCTGTATATTAACCTAGTATGCTTCCTTTAATTTTTATCAAGGGAATGTGTAGTTTCATTTGGGGAGATTGGTGTCTGTTCTTAGGTTTTTTCTAAATAAAATAGGACATGTCCTACAACATGTAGAAATTTAATTGTTGGGAAGCAAGCGTGCAAACAAAATTATGGACCTGATTCCATAGCTGTTGCCTGACTTTTGAGGGAGTTACTTCTTACATTACCCTCTCTTGTGGACAACTGCTTGGCACGTAGCATGGATTGACCTTCCAGCAGTCCCTCAATAGTGTGACAGGTGTGCAGTGTGTGCTTTTTCTCCCAGGGATAAATAACTTAATCAGAGCAGACTCCCTCATTTGAACTATTACCTTAAAAATAAACAAATAAAGAAATTCCTTGACCTAAACTATTATCTTGAGGTCTTTGTTGCTCCCAAGTTTAAGATTTGCAGCATTATTCCAATTTCAGGGTGAATCCATAAAGGTGAGTATGTGTTACTGAGGCTGTTGGGCTGCATGAGTCAGCTGGGATTTGCAGTGCAGTGTTCCTTGCTGCGTGGGTGAGTCAGCAGCATGCTCAGCAGCACGAGACCATTCTTTCTATAGCCTTTACCTGTTGTGCTGCTTGCTTGATCCCAGTCCGCTGGCCTTGCAGGAACTGTATATGTCATGCCATTAGCAGCAACTAATGAGTGCAAGTAATCTTTACCAGTCTTTCCAAGGAGTTCAAATATGAAGAAATACATTTATAGTATATAATAATGAATATGGTTCTGAGGACATCAGTGGCCTTTCAGGTCAAGCAGCAAGAAATCACTGTTCAAAATAAGAGAGCATGTGGGTGGACACTGAAAACATTTCAATATGTTTTAAGGAACAGCATTTTCTGAAGGAAACTGTGTATATGAACATTTAATATCATCCAATATTTTGAGCTAGATTTTAGCCAGAGGCTCTTAAAAGAATTTGAGGTACCATGATATAATGAGAAATTCTTACATGTGTAAAGACTGCTTAAAATGTGCAATGAAAAGAACAAAAATAAGTGCCCTGATTTCACACTGAAGGGAGGTCATCAATGGAATCCCATAAGAATCTGAACTGAGGCCTATGCTCTTAATGTATTCATAAATTATTTAAAAGAATGAATAATGATATGTCAAAGTTTGCAGATACTACAGAATAATTCAGGATAAGTAAAAAAATCAACTGATACAATGCAGTTCAATGTAAATGAGTATGTATATGGAGATGGAATAATCCTAATACTACATATTGATCTAATGTCCTTTAGTTGATCATTACTACACAGAGAAGGAAACCTTGTAATTGAGAGAAAATGATGAAAATATTAGTTCAATCCTCAGTTACATAAAGGGAAGTTTAAGGAATCATTATAAATGTGTTTGAAAGGAAAAGATCAGAACAGCATGCCAGTAGGTAGAGTTCTGCTGAAATAATGATACAGAATTGAACAGATTTGCTATTGCTTCTAACTGGGAGTTATGTTAATCTAACAAGTAAAAGCATTTAAAATTCAAGATGCTTTTCAACATCATGTGTAGTTAAGTTCTGAGACAATTTGCCATGGGCTTTTGCAGCAGAAGCCATCACGTACAAATATATACCCACTAGCTCAAGAAGTTTCAGGAAAATACTGGAGGTTCTGGTGAGGAAATTAGGCCAAGCGATGTATCTACTTAGCCTATGCTTATATTTTTTCCATGGTATCTTTAGATAGCTTGTTAATAAACAGGTATTTTACTAGATAGGTGTGTTTTTGTTTGACCTTGTATGGCAGTTTTTATGAACTCTTTCAGTATGAAAACCTTTATTCTGGCCTCAGGCTTTAATTAAACCTCTAATTAAATTTCTCTCATGAGGGAGAGGTGAGAGGGAAGACAGAAGTAATGTCTTTGATATGTCTTCTCCTATGTGGTGGTATTAATTGTGGTTCTCTTCTACTCCTGCTGACACTGGTGATCTGACATTACCTCTGATATTTTTTTTGTCATGCAGCTCTGTGTAGGTGGGAAGTGTTCTGTTTGCTTTCCTGTTAGCATGCTAATGCCATTCTCCCACTATAGCACTACAGTTCCAGAGTGCATGGTACTTTAATTCTTCAGCTCCTTTTGTCAGATTTAAGGAGCTGAAGGGTAGCTGTAATGGCCTTCTAGAAATAGACGTTTGCTTCCAACTTTACTGTGGAGCAGGATAAAAGGCTTGAAGCGGTACGTATTTTAAGGTCAATCTAATACATAAATTAGCCTATTTATAAGTATTATTCCCCCTCCCCTCTAGACTAATTTAAATAGAGCAGGATAACCAAACTGGTTAATGAAACATTATTATCTTAAATAAGAACTTCAGCTAGGAGAGCTTAACTGTAGCTGTCCCTGACCCAAAGAAGGAAGCTGTTCTGTGCCATGGCTCATTAGCTTTGGAGACAATATCTGTGAGGTTGGGATTGTTTGGGGTTTGCTAAGGAACAGTTTGGTGTTAAATAAGATTAAGTCAGAGACATGCCTTGTATGAAAACTACAGAGATTTTTGATGATCCTTGGTTTGAATGGCATTCATTCGTCTTGACCTGACTCTTCTAGAAATCTGTCTGTAATACAGTGAGGGAAAGGCTTCATTGTTATGCTTCAAAAATTGTTGGCTGCAACTTTAAACACAAAATTTTAGGTGATCTTTTTAAAATTATAAAAAAAAAAAAAAGAAAAAGAAACCTAGAATATCACTAATATAAATAATAAATCTTTAATTTTTAGTGTAATATTGTGAGAAAGCAGCAATGGAAGGGCAAAGTCAGACACTATATGCTAATAGCATTTATTTTCTAGGCCTTGAAGAATGTGCCCTGGCATGTCCTGCTTTTGTATAGCTAGGCAAAAGCAAGTTATCATGTGCTTAGATACATCTATTGATTATCTGATTCTGAGATACTCTAAATAGCAATACTATAGACTCAATTTTCCTTTTTTCAGTCATTTAGGATTTCAGCATAGACTGAAAACCTTTCACAAGCCTTTACTACTTCTGTGAGACAAACTTCTACGTTAGCAGAAGATCACTTCTTGTACTTCCTGATCATTTTGGAAAATTTATTTGACTTAATTACCGTGAGGCATTCATAAATTCATTAATAATGAAAGGAGATCGGACAATTTCCATGCTTTCTTGGATAGTGGCAAAGAATGAGGAAGAGGTTGAGGTACTTAATGCCATCTTTGACTCAGCCTTTAATAGTAAGACCAGTTGTTCTCAGGGTACTCAGACCCCTGAGCTGGATGACAGGGAGCAGAATGAATGATCCAAGAGGAAATGGTCAGCAACCTGCTACAACACTCAGACACGTGTAAGTCTGTGGAACTGAATAGGATCCATCCCAAAGCTACTGAGGGAGCTGGCAGAAGTGCTCACTAAATCACTTTCCATCATTTACCAGCAGCTCTGGCTAACTGGGCAGGTCCCAGTTGGCTGGAGGTTTGCAAATGGGACACCCATTTAACAAAACGATCAGAAGGAGCTTCCAGGGAACTACAGGCCTGTCAATCTGACCTTGGTGCTAGGGAAGGTCATGGAACGGATCATGTTGAGTACCATCACAGGGCATGTACAGGGCAAGCAGGGCATCAGGCTCAGCCAACAGGGGTTTGTGAAAGACAAGTCCTGCTTGACCAAGCTAATCTCTTTCTGTGGCAAGGTGACCCACTTACTGGATGAGGGAAAAGCTGTGGATGCTGTCTACCTAGATTTCAGTAAAGCTTTTCAAACTGTTTGTCACAGCATTATCCTGGAGAAGTTGGCTTATCATGGCCTGGACAAGTGCACTTTTTTTGCTGGGTAGAAAACTGACTGAATGGTCAGAGAGTGCTGGAGAATGGAGTTACATCCAGCTCATGGCCAGACACCAGTGGTGTTCCCTAGGACTCAGTACTGGTACCAGCGCTGTTTAATGTCTTTATTAAGGAGCTGAACTAGGGAATTGAGTGCACCCTTGGTCACTTTGCAGGTGAGGCCAACCTGGACAGGAGTGTTGATCTGCTGGAGGGCAGGAAGGCTCTGCAGAGGGTACCTGGATAGAATGGGTCAAAGGGCTGAGGCCAATTGTATGAGGCTCAATAAGGAGAAGTGCAGTGTCCTGCACTCGGGTCACAGCAACCCCATGCAGCACTACAGGCTGGGGGCAGAGTGGCTGGGAAGCTGCCAGGTGGAAAAGGACCTGGGGATGCTGGTCAACAGCAGCAGGATGTGAGCAGCCCAAGTTCTTGGCTGATGTCATCCTGGCCTGTATCAGCAATAGTGTGGCCAGCAGGGCCAGGGCAGGGATTGCCCCCCTGTACTTGGTGAGTACACTGGTGAGTACACTGGTGAGTACACTGGTGAGGCCGCACCTCAAATCCTGTGTTTGGTTCTGGGCCCCTCACTAGAAGAAGGACATTGAGGGGCTGGAGCGTGTCCAGAGCAGGGAAATGGAGCAGGGGAAGGGTCTGGAATGCAATGCCTATGAGGAGCAGCTGAGGGAGCTGTGGTTGTTTAGCCTGGAGAAAAGGAGACTGAGGGGGCACATCATTCTCTACAACCACCTGAAAAGAGGGATTAGTCTCTTCTTTCAGGTAGCAAGCGCTAGGATTGAGAGGAAGCATCCTTAACTTGCACCTGTGGAGGTTTAGCCTGGATAGTAGGAAAAATTTCCTTAGAGAAAAGCTTGTCAAGCAGTGGAACATGCTGCTGAGGGAAATGGTTTCTCTGTGTCCTTGGAGATATTTAAAAGATATGTAGATGTGGCACTGAGGGATAAGTGGTGAACTTGACAGTACTGGGTTAACAGGTGAACTTGGTGATCTTAAACATCTTTCACAACCTAAATGATTCTACATTACATATTTGTAGAAATTTACTTAAAAGCATTTAACAAGCTTGCTACTCGTTCTTAGGACTGGAGCATTTAGAATTGCACTATATTACTCAGTAAAGGAAATGACTGATTATTTTATCTGCACTTTTTTCTGAATTTTGAAGAGTGCAGATAATACAGTGCACATCAGTATGCAAATTGAAAACTCTTTGAAATCAAGTGAAACCATGCCTAGATCTAAAGTGGATTTTATATATTTTGAGATGTGCATCTCTCAAGCATTCCAGTGTTGCTAAATCCAACAAAAGTAAATTTTAGTATGACTGTTTCTGCTTGAGTATGTGTACATCTGAGGCAATTGGGGCCTGTCTGAAGAAGTGACACCCCTGAGTGGCTGAAGTCCATAGATAATTTATACCAGAGCAAGGACAGCCCTGAGTTTCTATTACATAATGATCCAGGACATAAAATACATAATATAAATAATATTTTTCCTGGATTCTTAAAAAACTGCTTGAGAGATCTGACTAAGTAAAAAAGAAAAGAAAACAAAAAAACCACCAACAAAAAAACCCCATCAGACATGTCTTGCATAGAGCCCAAATCAGGCAGTTTAGCCCCTCATGTCTAGACAAGCAATATGTTCTAAAATGAACTGAATCTGCTAAACAGACCAGAAATTTATTCTAGTTAATATTTCCTTTCATTTCAGTACCTTTTTACTATATTAAATTGTGGATAGTGTGGCACTTGTCAATATGGCTGAGGGATGTTTGTGAGGTGCTATGTTGACATTTGGGCTACATGAAAGGTCCCTTCCAACCTTGATGATTCAGTGTTTTGTGTTTTGCTGTTGTGTAACTTCTTCATCTGGTGTGTCGTTGACCTAAAGACAAGGCCATATTATATATATCAGGAGCATAATATGTTAAAATATTATCCAGTCACCCAAAATAGTCTGAAGTTTAGTGTTTAGTTCTAAAAGAACATTTATTTTTGGAATGATAAAGTTGGTTGTTTTCTTGGACTATCTTGGCTTACACTAGGTTAAATGTATCAGTGTTACAAAATACTTGAAGGGTTTTCTGTAGGGTCGTGTAAACACAGGAGATGTGTATTTCCTGATTTCTGTAGATGTTTTTACAGGAGACTCATTATCCCAATTTAAGAAAAGGCAGACAATATAATTTATTTATAGTGTTTATGTGAAAATGCTATTGATGAAAAATTTGCATTAACTTTTAATATTTGTACTGAGTCACCCCATCCTGCTCTAGGGTTCACATTTCATATTATGGATACCTGCACAGTCAAGGCATGGCTATATGAGTGGTTTAGCAAGCAGTGGTGTAGTATCGATAAATCATCTAGAATTTAAAGTTTACTAGCCATGGCTTTCATCATGTACCACACTATTCTGTAGTGCATCACTATACTATGGTGCATCACTACTACTATCAGTGTTAAGTGGTTGTATATTTATGACACATCATTAAGAAGCATGTGACTAATTGTCCATGAAAGTATGTATATATACACATTCAAATATATTGTTCACTACCTTCATTGCGTTCAGTGTGTGTATGTGCTATTTTTGTACCTATTCTGACTCTTTTCTTGAATTAGAAAGCATGTATGTAATACAAATCACTAGTGTAGCTGTTTTTGCTAGCAACCAACAGTTTTCATGTTGTTTCTTAATATAGTTTTTCTAGTCTTTTAAACTTTGCCTTTACTTTGCTTCAGAATGAACCAGTATTTAGAGATCAGGACTATTTTTCATTTGCTAAGGACAGATTCAGTATCAGCTATTTTATACTAGGCAGGCTGCAGAGCCTACAGTGTGAAGTGTAAAAACATCATTCAGAATTGAAAAGGGGATATCAAATGAAGGGGGTACTCTGCATGCTTATGCAGTATTGTTGCATAAAAGTGTAGCAATGCAGTGAAATCAATGATAAAGAAGTTCTGTATCATCATAGTCTTCCCAGTTTGCACTTAAGAACCGCCTCCTCAGGTTTTTTCGTAGATGCTGTTACTCAGCTAAATCTCTCATTTCTTCCTTACTTCTCTTTTTTGGGTTCCCCACTGGAAATACGGGAAAACAGAGTTATAGAATGTCCTGAGTTGGAAGGGAACCATCGGGGTCATTGAGTCCAACTCCTGATGAAGCACGGGACACCTCAATGTGTCTGAGAGAATTGCCCAAACACTTCTTGAACTCTTTCAGGCTTGGTGCTGCGACCAATTCCTTGGGGAGCCAGTTCCAATGCCCAGCCACTCTCTGAGTGAAAAACTTTTTCCTGATATCCAACTTAAAGCTCCCTTGATTCAGTTTCATGCTGTTTCCTTGAGTCCTGTCACCAGTTACAAGAGGGAAGAGATCAGTGCCTGCCCCTCCAGTTCCCCTCATGAGGATATTGAAGACCACAACAAGCTCTCCTGTCAGTCTCCTCCATGCTGAACAGACGAAGTGATCTCAGCCACTCCTCGTACAATTTCCCCTCCAGGCCCCTTCACCGTCCTTATGGCCCTCCTTCAGATGCTCTCTAATAGCTCAATTTCTTTTTAATATTTTGGTGCCCAAATCTGCCCCCAGCACTCGAGGTGAGGCCACCCCAGAGCAGAGCAGGACAATCCCCTCCCTTGCCCGGCTGGTGATGGTGTTCCTGATGCCCCCTAGGACATGCCTGGACCTCCTGGCTGCCAGGGCACTGCTGACTTACATTCAACTTATCATTGAGCAGGACTCCCAGGTCCCTTTAGACAGTGCTGCTCTCCAGCTACTTATTCTCCAGTCTATACACACAGCCAGGGTTTCACCATGCCAGGTGTAGAATTTGATAGTTTTCCTTGTTAAACCTTGGGTGGTTTGTCATTGCCCATTTGTCTAATTTCTCAAGCTCTCTCTGCAGGGCCTCTCTGCCCACTAGGGATTCGACAGCTCTCTCCAATGTGGTGTTGTCGGCAAACTTACTGTTCTTCCAGGTACTGTCTCCAAGCCATTAATAAAGATGTTGAAGAGGATACAGATGAGGATGGAGCCATGCAGGACCCCACTAGTGACCAGTTGTCAGTCTGATGTCACCTCATTCACTAAAACTTTGTGAGCCAGTTGCTCACTGATCGTGTAACATAGCTGAATGTGGACACTTCGTCCAGAGGGATACTGTAGGAAAAACAGTATCAAAAGCTTTGCTGTAGTCCAAAAAGGTAACATCTACTGGCTTTCCAAGATCGAGTAGGTGGGTTACCCTGTTGTAGAAGGAAATCAGGTTTGACAAGCAGGTCAGCTGGGAACTCTCCCAAGACCATCACAAGTCATCAAGAGAGGCTTTGCAGTGACATCACTGAACTCTTTGAAAATTCTTTGATGGATCCCATCAGGCCCCATAGATGTATAGGGACCCAGCTGGAGCAGCAGATCCTTTAAAAGGTCAGTGTCAACTGAGAGTTGTCCATTCTCTCAGTCCTGAGAAGCATGGGACAGATTTCCATGATTTCATTCTAGTCATCCATTAATTTGCCAGCACTATTTTCAGACTACTCCCAGGCAACGTTGATAAATGCTATTAATAAAGTTGTTACCATGTGAGTATTTTTCCTAGATGAATATGATTTTTCCCTTTATAGGAGAAATAGGGGATAAGCACTGTTTAACACACTTCACTGTATCATCTGATGGTTGAACTGTTTGCCTCTGCATCTTTTGTCTGAAGATATTTCCTCTGAGCAGAGGATACTTCTGTCAAGGAAGTTTGTCTTTTCTATCATCTGTATGCTCAATTGGTGCTTGTCATCAGAGAATGCTCAAAAGAGGTGCAGGATAAGTTGCATTCAGTCAAGCTTTTTTTTTTCCTCCAGTTTAGACCTTTTGATTACTGTTTTGCACAGATGTTCATGTCTGTCTGGACAGCAGTTTCCTCTATGGAGCTGCATATTTACATATCTTTCACATGGATCACATGCCTGACTTATAGCTGGTCATTTATCAGTGGCACATGGATGTGGATGTAGAGCTATCTTACTAAAGTATTTCATAATTTCTAACTTGTTATACCACCTCACTTAATGAAGATGTGAAGATGAAGCATAATTTTGTTTAATGGATACTGCTCAGGAGATGCATCTAGGACCTGCCTATGCCATAATATAGGCATTAAGCACAACAGCAGTCTGATAAACGCAGCAGCTTAGAACAGTTTTATTCTAGTCGAAAGCCTTTCACTGGTAGCAGCTCCATGCTTCATAAACTCGTCAACTGTAATAGGCATTTTTTCTATTTAAAGATTATTTCTGTACAATTACTGGTAAGATTGTGCAAGATAGTTATCACCTGAATAACATATGGAAAGTTCAAGCCTTCTTCTGAAGGAGTATCTTTCCAATCATGGTCAGCAGAGAGAGGCTTCACTTTTCTGTACCAGTTGCATTTTTTGCTTTTCTTGTACAAAATGGACAGTAAATAAAGCCTTACTCCTGCTAGGGAAATTCTTTATTTCCAAATTCAACACAGAAGATGTAATAATGGCTCACATGGTCTTTTAGTGGACCTCAAAGATTTTAGCACAGATAAGTGCAATTTCTTTTATGGATATCAGCTCTTCATTGACAGTAAAGCTCATCCATGATAACTATTCATTTTGAAAGAGAGGCAATTTAGTGGTTGGTATGTCTTATGTGGAGGAGAGGTGAAAAAGAAATACTAAGTATCAAACCATTTCAAAAGAACAGCTGGTTTTTTTTGTGGCAGTGCTTGTTCTAAAATAGAGTACTGCTTTTAGATTCCCTGCTGGCATTTACAGATCAACATAAATTATTCTATGAAACTAGCAGAAGTCTTTGGTGATTATATTTAAAGATGTAAGAGTTCATACTCTCTTAAAATGCGCATTTTGATTTGGGCCATTTACCTTGTGAAGTTTCACGTTAGCTAAAATCTGAACATGTTTTAAAAAAAAGCTGTGAGCTAGCATAGGCCGTTTTTTGATTCTTTCATCTCTGTATTTGTTTCTGCAATAAAAACAATTAATGTGTTTTGTAAGGTTTTAACTCTTGTAGTGCTTATCTTGTGAGCAAAGCAGGGCATTCAAGTCAGTGTCTGGGAACACGAAACATGTAGGAATTGCTCTGAGTTTTAATGCCATGGGATATGAATATGCATATCTTATTCAGGTCTTAGCACAATATGATTAAGTGTCTACATTTTGTAGCAGGTGAAAAGAGATTTTTTTCATTTGCTTAGCATCCAGATGGTACATGGAGGAAAATAGGTTAATCCCTATTTTGTATACAGAACTAGTACATACTGATTAGCAGATTTCTTTTCCATGGAAATTTCAGTCTGGTTACTGAAATTTCCATTGTTGTTCCAGCATTTCTGTTTTTATAAGGATGTTGCATAACATCTAGGTCCCTGTGATCCTGAAATTTTTGAATGCTGTGATACAGCTTTTCTTAATTAAATCCTTCATAAGAAACACAGTATTAAAGGGTGTTTTGAATGTAGTTCACTCTGTCATGGATGTTCTGCTGTGGACTATCAAAAAGAATGCTCCACTTCACTAAAAATGGTATTTGCAAAAATAAGATCCTTCACTCATGGTAGAAAAAGAAAAGGAAGTTTGAAGGTAATCATACTTGAAAGCACTGTCCTGATCCCTTATCTTAAATATTTATATCTACTTTGCTTTGATTTAATAGCAGTGGTAGAATTTGCTTTGGAATTTTGTGTCTGCATCTATCCAAAAGTTTTTTTCCACAGGCTGTATGTGCTTGAGAGAAACCAGTCCACATCAAGGAAGTCTGCAGTGACTTACAGAGAGTGATATAGAGCAAAGTAGATACTTTTCAGTTTGTGAATTGGGAATCACCCTCTCATACTGAGATGATGTTGCCAGAAAGGCAGAAAAAGCAGAAGAAGCTTCTAATCAACCTTTTCCCAGAGCAGTGGTTGGATATTTGGTGTTGGTGGACACCAGATATGGAATAATTTTGTTGTGAGGCAGCTGGAATAATTCCAGAAGAGTCAGGAACGTCTGCGTTAGTTGAAAGCAGTCACAATCCTTTTCCATAGAGATAGTCAGACATTCCATGAAACAGTCAGATTAAGCGAAAAAATAAATTTTAGAAGTCTGGGAGTTTTTTTGTTGGTTAGGTTTTTTTTTTCCTTGTTCTGGGGTTTTTTTAAGTAAGTCTTATCACATTAAATTGATGGTCCTAAGCTCTTGGTTTGTCAAACCTTTCATGTCTTTACAAACTGTCATACTTATTGCAAGAATCAAAAGTGGCCTCTTTTTCCCCCCATATTGTTAGAATGCACTCTTGTGATTTGTTAATCTTTTTTTGTCAACAGCCTATTTAAACGTATCCTATGAAATTACTTCATTCTGCATTCCTTGTACAGATAATACAATGGTAATTTCAAATGTTTTAAATGGCTTTCAGTAAGAGGAGTTCAGATTAACTTTTTCATTTAAAAAATACAGACTGCAAATATTTCCAGGTCAAGTGAAGTGAGTTTCAACGTTCATAATGCCAGGTTTCCAAAACAGAAAACTTACCTCTAAGAAAAGGATACTTTTTTGCATTAAATATTTTAACATGAAATTTTGCTTCTTAAATGGCTTGTTTGTTTTTAACCTTTTAGAATATTTAATGCAAGCCTAAGAAGAGGCTAATAGTGTTTGTGGAGGAAAAAAATCCACTGTTTCTTTTGTTTAACAATCAGAAATGTAACAAACTTCGCCGTTCTCGAATAATCCTACTGGTAAAGCCTGTTTCTTGGATTAGAATCCATGATTGTTTTCAGGGCCTAGTTTATAGAACCTTACCTAATTTTCTTGCCTTTTCTCAAAAGAGATTTGGAAAAGGCCATAGAGAAGCTTTTCTTGCACATAAAATCAGATCAGCGCTTACAATTAGTTGTCAGCACTGAGGCACACCGCAACCCTAGACAGAAACCACAGGGATTTCTAATGTTCCTGCCTGTTTTGTCTCTTTTTTTTCCTGAATGTTGATGGCTTTCAAATAAAAAAAAGTAGATTCTTCTTTAATTATGTGGCTTCAGAAAACAGAGCTAATATGAATATAACCATTTAGTGATATACTTTCCTGAAATTT
>VXAX01004870.1:177477-271419 GCA_013399835.1 Leptocoma aspasia | reverse complement strand
TTTGTTTTGTGGGGGTGTTGGGGGGGGGGGGGGGGGGGCAGGGCACTAAGAGGGGTATGTACATATCCAAGCCTTTGAGAGTTTGATAAAGAATTTTCTAAAATTAGGTCATAACCTTAATTCAAATTTGAATTTAATCAAATTCAAAGTAATTTATTAAAGGGATAGATGTGTATTTTCAGGGTATCAGAATTGTATTAATTTTGTGTTTTCTTCTACTTCTGTAATTTTTCAGTTACATTTCATAAAGGAAAGCTCAGTGCTTGTTGCCATTAAGATGTTCTAATATACCCCTAAATAAAACCTCATTCTGAGCTTGAAGCTGCCTTTCTGTCAGTGAGCATCAAAGCCTAGAATTTTCGAACTGCTTTGTTGGTAAATATATGTAATTTTAGGTGTTCTAATTACAGTTCCTCAAAATCTTTGCATTTAAAACAGCTGCTGAAATAGTGAAGGTGGTTTGAGGCTCAGTTAACTGAGTTTCTGGTTCTTCATGGCATTAGAACATGTAGGTCTGCCTTTTCACTTGTATTCATAGATTAAAAGGGGATGTGGGGTTTGGGGTTTTTTGCATCTTAGGCTGTTTCAGCAATCGAATGAACTCATAATGATGAAGGTATTACTAAACTTTAATAACAAATAGACTAAAAGTCTATTTGAGACTTCTTTGTTGAGTAATGGTTTAGCCCTTCAGCAAGCAGACTTAGATACTTAAGCAATGATGTTGTTCTGTTTAGCTAAATTTATTTCTTAGATGCCTTAATTAGACCATGCATTACTACAATGGGTTTACAGTTTATGTGATAGTTTTAAATGTAATTTAAAATTTAGTTCTAACAAGTGTTTACTATTAAATAATAAATTTCTCAATTATTTAAGCAGTTCTAGACTGCTGAGGAATTGAACTGACTTAGATATGTGTTATTTTCTTTGTTTAGTCTTGAATGACTTACAGATAGGGGACATTGTCTCTTTTTGCCTGCTTGCTGAAATTCGGGTCAGGCTCTCTAAAGGAAGGGACAATTTTTCTAGTGTATTCACAATGTTGCTGGTTTGAGTTCCTTCTCTAACTGTTCTGATAAAAGAAAAATATTTTTTAAGCATCCAAATACAAACATTTATTTTACAGTAATGGAAAGGAGACATTTGTTGCAACAAGTAATAAGAAAAAACAACAAAAATTCTGTTGGTGTTTGCTGTTTGGTTTTTGTCTGTCTCTTGAGCAATTACTGTGCTGTTTTATATACAGAGACTCTTACTCTGCTGGAAATCTTGGTAATGATCCTTCAGGGCACAGCATCTGTAGATCTTCTCAGAAACGTTGCTGTGTTTTCGCAAGCAAGTACAAGCTGCTGTCTTTTGTCTCCTGTCCTCTTTCTTCCTGCAAGGACAAATACTAGGTGTCTGGGGAGAGAGGAGAAAGGAGGAAGACCCAGCAAGTTACTGGGGCTCTACAAGATATACAGGATGGAAACTTTAGTGTAGTCCAACAATGTTTTTCTTTTTAGCAGAAAGGAAAGGAGGTCTTAATATATATATAAAATACACTCATTTTAATCAAGAAAAATCTGCACTTTGTGGAGGAGAAGATAAACTGTGCTAATCATCTCCATACACAGCACATTAGAGGTAGCATTTTTGTAGTGTTTTCTATAGAGAAATGACTCAATGATTAGTTTTGCTTTGATATTTCAGAGTTATGTTGTTGGGGTTTTTTAAACTGATTTGCTAATAAAGGGAAATTCACTGCCTGCGATCTTCATTAATTAGGAGTTTGTGCTGTGTGTGTTTGTGCTTTCTCCTGCTTACTGAAGGAAACTTGAGAAGTACTTTTCTAGTGACTTTGCATTGGAAAGTCCTAACATTGGTCACTGCCATTGGGTGGGAATAAACCATCCCTGTCCACTCCTAAACTGTAGCTGCATTGGCAAATACTATTTTCTTAGAGAGCAAACAATGCAGGGTTTGAGATTGTAACTTCCTGAGAAAAAGTCTGGTCTACACCCATCAAACTTCCCTTACTGTCACAGTAAGAATAGGCAGATGGGAAGTTTCTTTTAGAAAAAGAGAATATTCTTTTCTGTACTACAAAATTGGAAATACATTTTAAGAAGACAAGATAGAATATAAATCATGCTTTGTCTTTCAGATTAGTAATTGAGTCATTGGTTCATCATCTGACCTACCAACCGAAAACAACCATTGATGAAGTTGATTTGAGCTTTTTGTTCTTTTGGATTGTCATGCCATAAATTCCATGTTTAGTGCCAAATAAGCATCTCACTTTGGGATTTTTACCATGTCTGGCTATGAAAACCTATTTTTTAGTCTAATTTTATGATGAAATGAAAAAAAAATTAAAAAGCAGGCATAATAAACAAAGCATTTTCATCCTGTCTTTCACCTTGAGATGGTGCTTCTCCCCTTCTTTCACAGAGCTTTCTTAAAATTGCATTTCAAATACATCATTTAATTAGCTAGAAATTATAATTTTCATCCAGTCACGAAATCTTCAAGAGCACAGACAATTCTAGAAATATTTAATGGCAAAATATTTACTCTAAATACATCTTACTGAACCTAAAAATTATGGTGTCTTCCCACGCTGACCACAATAAGCAGTTAAACTTGTCAGTTTATTTACTTTTTTGTAGGCTATACTGTCCTGCTGTAGCCTCATTTGGGAGTCCAGCTATCACAGTTGTTTAAAGACTTAAAGTGTTAGATGAGTTAGATAAAGAAAAGCAAGTGACTATGAAATTACTAATCAATCCAAGAAGAGTAACTGCTGAAGACATTAAGTCAAATAAGCAAATTTATCACTTTTATTTTGCTCCTAAAACTCATTAAACTCTTGTATATTGTGATAGCTCAATTTTAACCTTTGTGTTTTGTTCCAAATTAAAAACCAAAAATGCAAGTCTGGTTCAAATAATGGGTACAGACTTTGTTGTAACAGGGGTTTTCAGGAATTTGGAACTTAAAGTAGAAATTTTGGCCACAAGAGATTGTCATTTGTTTATTCCAACTTGATTAAATACTTAAATATTTACACAATCTTGAATCCTTTGAATGGGTTCCTGCAGTGCTGCTGCAAGTTCCTTCTTCGTGATTGGAGCAGGAATGAAAGCTGGAGAGGATAGGAAAAGTGGAACAGCACAGTCAGCCCAGAGAAGTAGGTTGCTCCATATATCCCAGCATTTTGCTGTGGTCTCCACTGATCAGCAATCACCCCTTGTTCTGGTGTTTTTCTAGACATTACCATGTGCTTCAGCGTCAGTATCATCCTGTAATCTGTGTGCTTCTCTACTAAAGCATTGTCATTCCAACAACCCCAGACCTCTGACTGTTTCTGGAATTGAGGCAAGTTCTGAAGCGGTAACTGAATCCTTTTTGCCACTCTGAATTCCCTTTGAGTATTGGTGTCACTTAGATGAAGGGGAGAGATGATTGCTCCAGCTAACATCATGGGAATTGCAGAATACTGAATGAGCATGAAGCTGTTTGAAAGAGGGTAGGGCTGTGTGAGCAAGGATGGGGAGAATTCTAGTCTGGTGAAATTTTCAGTACTCTACTTCGTGCAAACAACTTCTCTGTGGCTTTGTTGCAGGAAAATGTACTACATTAATAGCAAGAAAATACAGTCCTATGTCTCTATTACATAGTATTAAACTAGTTTACACCATTAATAGCTTTTGCTTAAATAGAAATTATGTCTGCTTTCTCTAGATTGCATTAATTTTACAGTAAACTAACAGGATGAAAGAGTTCATCTATTCTGAATTAATGCAGAATAGTTGAATAGGCAGAAATTTCAGGGTCAGAATGAATATAGTAAACAAGGATGAAATATATAACTAAAGAATAAAGGCTGGCTGTTCAGTTTGAATGACATATATAGGTAAGGTTTTAGCTGAGTAAGCTTCTAGAAAATGATGCATGTGCAAAAAGGACTTTGAATGCTTGACACGTTGCTTTTTTAAAAAATAAAACTTTCACCATGCATGTCTTCAGTCTTTTCTTTCTTCTTTGAGACTAGAAATCTTTCCCAGGATAAAATTTTTTGTTTTTTTCCATAAGCAATTATATTATAAATACTCTGTTAATTTATAGAAAGGAAGGGACGGGTTGCATGATTACAAGAGAATGTAAGCAATATTTATCTTTAATTCTGTTCTCCAGTACATATGTCAGAGTCTGCTAGACATTTTGCTTTATAGAAGAAATGGAAGTGCAATGCTCCAGTGTTTATGTGACTTTGTTTCATTGTGGTAGTAATATTGCGGCTTTCATGTCCATTTCTTACTAGAGAGAAAATGTGGTTTGAGTTTAGGTGTATGTCAGCCATACTTTATGTTTAACAGACTGTGACCTTGAAATAGAGGTAATTATTAGGTATTATGTAGGCAGATTTTTTTCATAAGCTGCAGCCTGAACACCATGAGTACAATGCTAGAGTTGTTCTGCTGAAATTTATCTTTTGTGTGCATGCTTGCACATGCACACCAATCAAAACAGCGAAGGTTTCTGTTCAAGAAAAATTTACGATGAAAAGCATAGTATTAAAAAATGTGTAATAGTGCCATCTGCTGACCCCTGTCATAGCATGACTAAGCTGTATGAGTGGGCACTGGAAGTGCCGCTGCCGAGGGTTGACCTAAACTGAGAAATAAGCCAAATCTGGTAAGAGAAGTTGATACATTTTGAGCTTATGCTAATGTAACGAAAATCAAAGCCAAATAAAACTGTAAGTGAACATTGATCACAATGATGATTGGGAAATTTTTTGTGTGTTGACAAATGATGAAATTTCATAATAATTAAGGTCAATCTGATGCTTTCTTGCTGTTCAGAAATTCTTGATTTTGTTGCGGCAGTCATTTGATGAAACAGGTGCATCTAGAAAATTCATCCAGCATGATAGCATATAGAAATTTATGGCTAGAAGAGAAGCTGATAAGACTTTGTTTCGATGGCAGTGCGTTCTTTGACTGTCTTAAGTTGGTCACATGGCTGCCTTTATTAAAGACTCATTTGAATAATTTGAACCAACATAAGAAAGATGTTGGTGTGGGTCCAGAAAAGGGTTATAATGATGATCAGAGTGCTGGAGCACCTCTCCTCTGAAGATAGGCTAAGAGAGTTGGAGTTGTTCAGCCTGGATGAAAAAAGGCCCAGGGAGACCTGGAGCAGCCTTTCAGTTCATAAAGGAGCCTGGAAGAGAGCTGGAGAGGGACTTTTTACAAAGGTGTGCAGTGACAGGACAACTCTACTTAAAGAGGGTCGGTTTTTGATTAGATATCAGAAGGAAAATCTTTACTGTGAGGGTGATGAGACACTGGTACAGGTTACCCAGAGAGTTGCACTATCCTTGGAAGGGTTCAAGGCCAGGTTTGAGCAACCTGGTGTCCCTGCCCATGGCAGGGTATTGGAACACTTAGAGACCAGCTGGTCTTTAAGGTCCCCTCCAACCCAAACCTTCTATGATTGTCAACATCTTGTGGCCATATTACCTCTGTCCTGCTTCTGTCCTGAGCACCTTTCCTGAGGTTTTCGTTGTAGCATGCCTGCTTCTACAAGAACTTCATGTAAAGATTGCTCCCACAGTTATATAGAAATGTATTTTCCACTTGGGTTGAGGAATAAATTGGAGGGGGATTGGGTGCACTATCTGCAAGAGCAAGGATCTTGGAACAGAAGTTGATCTCAGAAGATTGTTTCAAAGTCCTGAAAACTGACTGGAAGCCTGGATTGTGAAGATTACTGCAGGTCTTTTTGTACATGTTTGTAAAGAGAGGCAATATTCAGTATTAGGTCAAGCATTTGTATTGTCATTGTTTCTACTCAACATGTAGCAATAAATGGTTATAGTTGCAATCTTTCATGTAATTAGAAAAGCTTTTGAGAGAGAAGCAACCTCAGCCAAGGTTGATCTTCCTTTATATTATGCCATAGTAAAACCAGTAGAGTGCTATAGTACTCTAAAAAAAATGAGCAAAGTAGCTGGCAACCTTCTTGATTTTTAAAATTATTTAGAAAAATTAATTGTCTAGGACACTTTTACTTCAACATATGACACGAATTTCCACAAAATCACTTTGGATAAGAAAACCTGAATTTGTAATATACCTTGCTTCTTGCTAAATGTTTTTTAACCAAATCATTGAGGTGTTATTTTGTTTTAATTTTTTTGGCTTTTGGTGATATTAATCTGGGATGATGTAGCTGTAAAACAAATTTAAAACCAACTCACTCCCACAAACACCCCCAAATCTAGCAGTCCTAACCTTGAAAAGATGTTTTGAAAAAGAACAATTTACATTCTCACTGAAGTCCTTAAGTGATAGCCTTGTGGCTGTGAAAAATTGCAAAAGTTCAGTGAAGACCAGTTGTCTGGGTGACACTCTCTTCTCTCCCTGTGATCACTGAACACTTTTGTGTATTTTCATAACATACAAATCTATATGTGATGAACTGAATAGTTCTTTGGATTTTGCTGACTGAGTTGCCAAGATTTTTTTCAGGAATGAGTACTTAGACAGACAGCTGACATGTATATATTTAAATTAAGAGCATGTTTAAGCTGTGCTGAAGTTCCAGCTGGCTTACCTATAAGACCTCAAAGTTCTTCCATATTTCTTCTCTTCTGGAAGATGTGCCCATACAGTTTTCTGAGGGATCTCCAGTTGACTTTGCCTAACAGTCTCATTTATAAACAACTTTTTTTGGTGTACCTGGATACTGTTCAGAGTTTTTTCTGTTTATCTTTTCCAAGTTCTTCCTTTATGTTTCTGGAGAATTACAGATTTCCTTTTCACTTTTATGGCATGTAACTATTTTTTCTCTTTTAGTACATATTTTTTGTAGTAAAGAGGGTAAAATTTGTCTCCCTGTTCTTTTTATTTCTATCTTGTTTGACAATTTATGCTCTTGTATTTTTTCTCTTTTTTTTTCTCTTTTAAATTCTTTTTCTCTTTTGCTCTCTAACATTGTTAAAATTATTTTGTCTTTCTATTTTCCTTCTTAACCAAAGGGCTAAGACACCTTTGTAAACTCGTCTTTGAGGTGTTAAAAGTACATTCTTCAAACTTCACTGCTTTGTCCAGATTTGTTCCACTTATTCTGGTCATAATTTTACACTATTTTATGTCCATTTAGTGACCTTATTTTGATTTTTCTCTTCAAATGTAAACTCAGTTTAATAAGAAGTCAGTTGATGATGAAACCCCTTGTTCATTGACTGACTGCCTGGCATGCTGCTATTAATACAACTGGACTTTTATTCTTATTAGCCCCTTCTGGTTTTTTAGAGTACTGTGCTATTTTCTTCCCAGTATTGTAAAAGCAGTACTGACTTCTTTTCTAAGTACACTATTCATAGGGAAACATACAGATTCATAGGGAAACTTGAGATCTGTCCTTTAGTCTAAACTATATGTTAAGATTTAAAAATAATTTTATGTTCTCTTGCTATTAAAAAAACCCCAACAACTAAGCAACTAAACGACAAAATCTCAGCATATATTTGATTGTCGTGGAGGTTTTGTGGTAATGGCCTCAGCAATCAGATAAAGGCTAGTTAGATTCATTATAGGTAATGATAAAGAAATTTGCCTATCTTTGCCAATACATATCTGAAAGGGCAGTCTGATGGGAGTTTTAAAAATGTGAACTCCTCTCCCCTGCCTCCTGCCGGAGGCAGGAGTCTCTTACTTTTGACAGCAGTAAGCTCGGTCTCCTGGAGTCAAGGATGGGGCCCCAATACATGTGTTGGAGAAAAGACTTTAAAGACTGATGTCTTTAGTTTTGGGAGGGGTAGATGGGTGGTGTTTGAGGGGCTTCTTTTTGTTGTTACTTCTTTCAGTAATGGTAATCGTTTGATACTTGCTTTGTAATTTGTGTCTAGCTTTGGCCTGTGGCTCTGGTATCACTACTTTTTGCTTTCAGGTTTGCCTTTCTCTCACTTAATTTTCAGTTATAATTCTTTGTTGTTGCTGGGGGAATCTGGGACTGTAGTAGCTCTTGCTATTTTTCTGTCTTACAATGGGTGTAAGTGCTCGCAACACAGTAGGTTTTCTAAGTTATTTACTTTTGCTCTCCAGTGATTTTTAGGTGTTATAACTTAATTTACCTGTCTTCTAAAATCCAATAGCTAGTTAGAACTGTAAAATTTCCATGAATTATTACATTTTATTACTCATTTTTAAAGATATTTCTTTTTGGAACACAGCATTAAAGATTATGAATGTATTTTATTTATAAAGATGGAAGTTATGTTTTTTTCAAGGAATTTTAACATGTGGTAGTTGCTCTTCATGAGTTTTTTAATGTTAACTGAGGTCAGATGCCTTAAGGGAGTTACATCAGAATGCCAAGGGATTTCACACTTACTTAAAGAATAGTGTAAACCTTGTTGCTTCCACATTTTTCAAATATTTATTTTTGTGTTTCTTATTCCATTAGGTATCACTGAATACTTCTATACTGTTACTTGTATTGCTAGAGAGAAAAAAAAGCACCATAAAATTAAAAAAAAAAAAAACAAAAAACAAACAGGCTTGGACCTCTTTTGGTTTGTTACAGATTTATTTTTCATTGTCTCTTTCATATTTTCCAGGCGCTTCACTAAATCTAGCCTAAGAGCTTTAGGCCTAAATAGTTTTGCCTCTGCTTGGTATGCCAGAAATACGAGAAGAGAGCTGGTCATGCATAGTAGAATGTGAAAACTAATAGGGTTAACTACCAGTGTCTAGCTATTGCCTAATGCCTTCATCATTGTCATATTTTGGTTGGATGGTCCTGCCTACTCCTGGAGGTGCCTTTTCTAATTCTCTCTTGCTCTTTCTTTTTCTTTTCTTTTTTTTTTTTTTTTTCAATGCTCTTGTATTTGACAAATGTTTATGAGCTGCTGTGTAGACCTTCCAAAAGACTCAGACTAACGAGTCCTGATTGATGAAATTTGCACTCCTCTTCCATGGTCTGTGTGAAACAGTAAACATTTAATTGGACCTTTGTAAGGCAGTACTGTAGAATATAGATTCAGAAATTTTCATGTGCACAGTTGCCAGATGGGTAGTTTTTATAGAAGAAAAGGACAAAATCTCAAATACCTTATGAAGTGTGTTCTTCTTTGAGGGAATCTTTTTCTCTTTCTTTGGGCAATTTCTTTGAATCAATGCCTGGTTCTTCACTAACATGGTAGGTTAAGCAAAAGCTTTTTTCAGTCTATTTGGAATCCCAAAAAAGACAGTATTAGTATTACTTTTTCAATACTGAAAGTGTACTGAAGTTAAATGAAATTCAGAGTTGACTCAAAAATCTGTTTAATGCAAATATTTGGAACATAATATTTCCAGTATAAAGCTACAGTAATAAATTTTCATTGTAGAATCAAAATGATTGATGGTTTGACATTAAAAATTCTTTCATCCTTGAAGTGTTTCTCTTTCCAGATCTGTTAAAAGTTATTACAAAGGAAATATTTGTAATAATTTTGTTTAGTAATGCATGACAGTCTCTATGTAAATAGTTTTCTTACCTATGAAAACTTGTTGAGTGCATAAAAATTTTCATTTTTTCAGCATTGTGTGTGCGCAGAGAAGGGAGTCAAAAGGAAGCCAGCTGGTCCTGGGCAAAAGGCACATTGTGTATCTCTGGTTGCATTACAGCAAGGTCATTTGGAACAGGCACAGAGCAATGAGACACAAAAGCCTGTGGGATACTAGAGGGTCTTTTGTTAATGCTTAATAGGCATGATGTAAGGGCAACTGACAGTGGAAGCAGGTGGAAATGCTGAATGTAATTACAAACACAGATCTGAGAACTGCCATTGGTAAAAGTGAGTGAATAAACTGAGAACATGAATATTTTACTTTATAGGTTTTACCATGAGATTTTTAAAGTCTGCTTTGGAGAGAATAGAAGGAATGCTAAAACAACAAATATTTATGCCCTTCAGCTAGTATCACTTAGTATCTAGGATCTGTGTATGCAATGCTGAGTGTGCTTTGCAGTTCTGTATGGTATGCATACAGCTTTACTCTAATTTACAAATTCCTAGCAAATACTGGACAAATAAGGCACACGTTATTATAATAGCACAGCCTGGTTTTGTGTCTGAAAAGTCTACCATTAGCTACTTAAATAAACCCAAGAAACCAGGCTCAATAGTGAAATCTTTTTGCCAGCAGTTTCCGCCATCAGCAATTTAAAATGTCTTTCAATGCAAAAATGGTTTAGTTTGATATGACATTTCTCTAAATAAAATAGAATCATTATGTGATCATAATTGAAAATAGTTTTAGACAAGATTATAGGATTCTCTCTAATTTTTGAAGACAAAAAATTACCATCTCAGTTCTGGTTCTCTGGGCATGTCTCTACAAATTGTCGTAGTACTTTTTCTACCTTTTTTCTTTAACTTGTATATTAGCTTCAGATAGTGTTCTCACTTTGCACCTTTACTTGATTTCCTTTTTCCTCCATGTATTATATCTCTAATGCAGAAAAGTATTTGAGATGAGGTGAGCCAGCTTGCATAGAGGGATTGGCTCAAGTCCTTGTCCCATTAATTAACCACACCTTCAAATCTGTTACTGCATACTGATTTACAGTTAGCATGAAAATGCGTTATGCACTGCTGAGATTTAAAGGCGGTTGTTTTCTCCATTGCTAACCCAATTTTCCTTATAGTTAAAAAGTCAAAGCCTTAGGTGCCCTTGTATGTTGCACCTTCTGATCTGGTGGGTTTTTTCCTTACAGAAGCTGGGTAAATGTCACTGCTCTCCTTGTCTAACAAGGTGGTGTGAGCAAAACAGTCTTTACTTGTTTTTTTTTTTTTTACTTAATTCATTGCCAGTTAACACAACCTTTGGTCATTGATTTGAGCATTGAGGAGAACTAAATAATCAAACACTTAGCCAAGCACTTTCTTCCATCTGCCCCAGGCTGGAGGCAAGCAGAATGGTCTCCTCCCTCCAGCCCCAGCTTGCCTTATTGTCCCTGTGTGCAGCTGTGGGTTCACCCCAGCTCCTCCAGCAGGCACGGGGCAGCACAGTCGGGGTCATTTGCATTGCAGTACCCAGCTGGCATTTCTTGCTTCTCAGCTGCCTCCTCCACTGTGCTTCACTTGCTCATTTCTTCCTGCAGCTCTTTGCTTATTAATAGCTTTCCCCTGCCACACAGGGCTTCTTCAGGCTTTTCCTCAGTGGCAGTGGTTTGGGGTGCTGCTGCTCTGGTGGGGGGCACACGCCTGCTGGAGTGAGATGTTCCTCACCCCAAGAGCATGTTGGTGTCCCCTGCCCCTGTGGCTGCTGCCTCAGGCATACAGGCAGCTGAGCAGAGGATCAGCATCCTGCTCAGGGGGTGTCTGTCTGGGCTGCTACAGGTTAGTCACAGCAGTCTGGGGGCTGGCTGGAAATGGCAGCGACCAGACCAGGGCAGCTCACATCCACTCCCACCTTTCGATACCAAAACTTGGAGAACCTGTTGTATAAAAACCTGTTTGTTTTCATTCAAAATTCTAATAATTATTTTGTGGTAAATCTTGAGAATTATGTATTGATATAGACATTGTAGACCAGAAGCAAAATTTTGACTGATTTTGCTAAATTTATTTTTTAAAAAATGTAAAAATAAGAATAAAGAAAAAAAAAAACAGAAAAAACCTATGTGCTGAAAGAATAGCCTAGACATAACCATTTTTCAGATAAGAGCCTGAGGATTTCTTTTGTATTGGGAATAAAAAGTAAGTTCATGAACTAGGGCTAGCTAATGAAGGAGCACTTAGAAACCAATATATGGGTAAAACCATAGCATTAATATACAGAACAGTCCACATAAAGCTCCCTATTTCTTACTTGTATTTCCATGCATATTTTTATATGCATTTACATATATTGCATGCTCTGTTCAATAATTAGAGTGATTTCAGTGATTCTTCTTCTCGTGCATATTCAGAAAAGCTCTTCCCAGCTCAACAAGTGAATACAGAAAAGAAAGCTATTTTATCATTCATTCAGAAAATAATAGAACTTAAAGTTAAAACATTATATTTGGGTTTATAAACAAATTTTGAATACTATCATTTAGCTTTGTTTATTCACAGAACAAAAAGAACTTGCATAATTAAAGAAAAATGGGAGGATAATGTGAAGAAGAAAGAGCAGTGAATTAGGAAGGAAGAAGATAAGGACATTTTTAAGTATGAGCAAGGGGAGGAGAGACTAAAAAGAGGATCTCCTTTATATCTTTGTTAAGATTACATGAAAGAAAAATACTTGAGTCACTTAAAAATTTGGCAAAATTAAATGGTATTAAACCTTTGTATTTGCTGGACTCAGATGAGTGAAGAGCTCTGGGATGCAATTGTTTTTCTAAAGACTTAAAGAAAAAAGTGCGATTTAGAGGGTTTTTACATGTTTATTTTCTTGGAAGGTATCTTGAGTGCTGCTTAGGAGAAATAATTTTTTCAATATGCATTTGTTTATGTTTATTTGTTGTTAAAAGAATGATAAATTTCTAGAAGTAAGTGGTTGATAGGTTTCTCCCAACTTTCCTTTCATTTTCCCTTCCTTATATTTTCTAATGTTTTTGCACAAATTCTTTTAAAATGTATGCTCATGTAAGTTTCTCTGTAACATATATCTGTGCAAATACATTGCACATTTTTAACTTTATTTTAATTTTGGTTTTATTCCCTGGTATGCCTAAAGCTTGTTTTTATTTTTTTCTCCTGTCTACTTGCCTTCAAAAGTAATTTGTTTTATGTATATGAGAGAACATCTTGCAGAAAATGACATACAGCTCAGTCAAATGAACTTATCAAGAGATGAGGTGTGATTTGATCTGAAGTGTGTAGGGACTTCTTTTTGGTAAGATTTTCTGCAATGAAAGTCTTGTTAATTTAGTGACAAGAAACATCAAATCAAGTGGCCAAAAACTGCATGGGCAAATTAAAAATGAGATGTACATTTTTAATAGAATGAAAATCACTGCAAGAATTTACCCAGGAGTTAGTAAAGTATCCATGTCTTCTTGTTACACATTTTTAAATAAGGATTTGGGATCTGTTTATATGGTCTTTACCAGATCTAATCATAGGCAATCTCATGTTTCTTTTGGAAGAACTTTATCATTTGCTTAAATTTGAATATATCAAAATTGTATTCTGACAACTACTGCATTTTGGAACACCATTAAGAGAAGAGCAGGCTAACATTTTGCAAGGAAGTGGCTTAGGGGATGTAAACATTTTTTTCCATTGTCTTTTTTTCAGTGTCACAGATATTTAGTCCAGAGCAGCTGCTTGGTGAAATATTTGTATTTAATATCAGTATCAGGTCCTTAACCCAGGGTCCAGAATCTTATTTGAACAGGAGTTTTCTGAGCATTACAGTGTAACCATCATGTAAGTGGAGATCTGAGTATGTTTGTAATCAAGCTCTCACATGGAAGTAAACATCACATTACACAATTTACTTTTGTTAGGTGTGTGCATCTGACTATGTAAACTTTTCCTCACTGCCCCTGCATTTGTTCTTAATGTCTTTGTTGTAGAGTAGTAAAACTTAAGTCTTGTGTTTCCTTCAATTGTAGATATGTATGAACCATATTGTGACATAAGGTATTTTTTCCTTGTGTCCTCCCATCTGATAAAGCTATAACCTCAGTGAGGAATTTTGTATGGTAAGCGCCATGGTATTCCCTCTTCTGTATGCAGGAATCAGAGGAAACAATTTTTTACAGTGGATAATCTTTTTAATTACCTGTCTTGCTAGTCAGAAACCTCTTTCTTGTCAAAGGAGCATAAATCAAAATAAAGGGATAAAAGAACATAATATTTCAAGGTTGAAGACACGTAACAAAAAGTGCTTGTATGGGTGCTCTTGATATGGAGGGGCATTAGTTATATTTAGAAAAAGTTTCATCAGTAAGAAGCTTTATTTGTATTTTTCTTACAAACATTGCACAAGAAACCCAATTATTAATAATGTCTACCAATTTTGTAAGACCATCTTATGGTTTAACAATTTAATTACCAAATTTGTGGTCAAATAAAGTGAATCAAATGTATTCAGTTATATGTTTCTATTTGAGTGTTTCTTCAGTGTGATGATTAACACAGCAAATAGCCTAAAAATTTAAAAGATAACTGGACATAACTGGACTTTAATTGCACGAAGTTTGCTAAGCTTCATCAGAATTGATTTTTTTACTGTAGTGGTAGCATGGGTTGAATCTGTACACCAATCTCTGAAGCTTGCGTTAAAGTACAGAAAGTAACCTAGTTTCTCATCTCCCTCTCATAATGAAAACACAAACTAAAGGCCTTTTATAAGCATATTTTGTAATGGAAATTTTAACAGCCTTTTGAATGAACAATTATGTCTTTGTTTCCATGGAGCTAGCACTAAAATAGCTCAAAATCAGTGTGGTGGTATTAAGAATCTTATGTTAGACTTCTTTGGGGAACTTTCCACTTATCCTGGTCAAGGCAATGTCAATTAAAGAAATTGTCAGAAAACTGTTAACTGATCGAAAGTAAAATTCTGGAGTGTATTTGTTTTATTGAAGCTTTATTTCATAAATGTTTTCAGTGCTCCTCCTTTCCTTGAAGCCTTTCCATCAGCAATAGGAAATGTTTCACTTTTGTGTATAAACACTGCAGTGGTAATTTCACTCACAGTCTCTAACCTACAGGAGGTATGTGATAAAACCCAGGAGTTTGGGGAAGTATATTTCTCTGTTTATTAACTTATTTTTACTTGAACTATTTGAAAAATTTTGGTTTTACCTTGTGAAATTGGAGTGCGAGTGGGACGGTGGTGTGGTCAGTTTATTTATTTAAAGTTTGGGGTGATTAAGCAGGGTTTTTTTTTTTTTTTTTTTGCTCTCTATAACTGTTTAGGATGTCTCTAAATATAAAATAATTTAGATTGGAAAAGACCTCTAAGATTATTGAGTCCAAACATTAACCCAGCACTGGCAAGTTCACCACTAAACCATGTCCTTCGGTTCCACACCTACAAGTCTTTTAAATACATCTAAGGGTGGGGCCTCAACCACATCCCTGAGCAGCCTGTTCCAATGCTCAATATAACCTTTCCTTGATGAATTTTTCCTAAGGAATTTAGTGCTTCAAATCTCCTAGTTTTTCAGGTGGTAGAGCCTGAAACTGAAATCCTGAACCTGATGATTACTTTAGGATAAGTTTGTAGTTGTTGTTTTTCACCGTAAGGAGGGTAATTGCAAGTGAGTAGTTGATACAGAAAGTGTTATGTGTTTTCACGTGTGAGAGTCAGTTCAAGGGTTTGAAATATCATCTGTTCTTTTGTGGTCACTAATAATTGTGAAGGTATGTGTTTCTCTCATGGGACCTCTTTTTTGCTAAGGAAGAAGTTTCTTTCTCTCTTCCCACCCTGTTAAAACTTTTTCCTAGTGCCAACCCAGGGGTTGCTGCATCTTTTCTGTAATGGAAAGAGAGCCCTTAACACAAATGTCACTCCTTATTACCAGATTCTGATCTGTTTTTAGGGAAGTGTGAAGTTTGTATCACAGCAGGGACTTCAGAAGAAAGCAAAAAGGAATTTGCTTTTTTTGTCCTCTTCTATTTTAACCGCAGACTGCTAGCCCTAATGCATCATGTTAGAATCTGTAATCAGATTATTAAACACAGTAGCAGTTAAAAAACCCCCATCAAAACAAAAGGCAGCACAAAACTTCAGGAAATCTGAGAAAATAACAGATGGATCCCAGACATATCCTTTATAGCTTGCAGAATAAAAGGAATGCATGTTTAGTGTCAGATGTTTAACTAATTATTTCAAAGGACTTTAAAAAATGTTACAGAGTAGGTTTCCTAAACACTATATAATGGGTGATTTTTTTTCTAGCTGGGTCACTGTAGACTATTTAATCTGGCCAACCTGTAGTTCCTTTGTTTTCAGACAGTCTGGTACATATGGATTTGGGAGATACCTGGGGCTTCAACAGCTGTGGCTCTTGAAAAGCCTTTCTGAGATTCCTGTTCTGTAGATGAGTAAGGCAGACTTGTGCACTCTGAATACTTGCTGAAGCACCTGGTTCTCTGACCTTCATCCAGCCATCTTTTTTTTTTTTTTCCCTCTTGTTTGGTGCAGCCAAGCTTTTCTCACTACCCAACATTCAGCTCAAACCTTGGCTGTGTTACTGCCTTGCTCTTTGAATCAGGTTTATCCAACTAGTGACTAGTGACTTTAACTGTTTCTTTGGACTGTGTTACATTAAATTTCTGTAGCTGAAGAAACTTTGTCTTTGTTTAGCAAACAGTGAGAAGAGGATAGTTACAACTGTCACGTATTTATCAAATATTTATTTATACCAGTAGTCAAAATTCCTTAAGAATCAAATGGGTAAGCCTGTATGAGTCAAAGTATTTTACCTACCCATTAAACATCTTGAGGAGGCTCTGTGTGAGGCTTCCAGAGCTTTCCTAGCATCTTTCCTGTGCCTCAACTTGACAATATGCCTCCCTTATGTATACCAAGTCCCATTTTCAATGTGATGAATTCTAGACATCTTCAGGAAATAAATATTCGTGGGAAGAAAATAAATATTTGTAGAAAGGAATTGAGACGTCTGCTTAGTAGCTGCAGTTAAGGTCATTCCTGCATATTATAAATCACTATTTGATGAAGAGCTGAGAGGTTCATGTAGCTGAGAGCTTATGTAGCTCTAGTAGAACAGTACAAAGATTTGTCAGCATGCTCAACTTTCATCATGTACTTTCAGAATTTTCTCAGATTGGATCTTGTCTTTCACAACCATTTGGAAGACTGCTAATATCTGGACCGTCCTTTTTAAAGACATCTTAATAGCTTTATTTAGTAACTATGTCGAGTATTCTGCTTTTGGTAATTTGAAGCTGCCTGAGTTGTTGTTGATTTTTGCCTTTGAGAGGATGGAAATTACTTTAGTTTTATTAGTTTATTAGTTTATTTAGTTTACTCTTTAGTTTTTTTTTTCCAGATTTGACAATTTCAAATTAAAAAGAGGGAAAAATACCCTGTGATACTCCAGTGACCTAAAGCTTGTGTGTGAAACTGTAAGCATCTGACCTTAGTGGCTTTTGTTATAAAATGTGATAGTTAAGGCATTTGATCATTTATGTCTTTTGTCACATAATTTCTTCATGTTTTCACATATTGTGAGTGCTAAGTCTAGTTTGGTTCTGACCACATACATCTTAAAATGCTTTTTCTAAATACTATCATATTTTCATTGTTTTCACAGCCACTTTTAACCTTGGACATTTTAATATTTATTTTATTAAACATGATTACAAATTGATATTTATTGTCTTGTGATTCTGGTTGCTATTGATGTAATAGTAAATGCTTTTCTGCTGCATGAAAGAATAAAAAGCATTTAAAATATGAAGTCTGTTTAAGTGCTCAGACTGTGAACAGACTTAAACAGCTTTTGCTAATGTCCAGTCTGAGCTTCCCCTGATGCAGCTTCATTCTATTTCCTCATGTGCTATTGCTGGTCACCACAGAGAAAGATCAGCTCTCCCCACTCTGCTGCCTGCCTTGAGGAAGGTGTATAATGCGATGAGGTCACCCCTCAGCCTTCTGTCCTCCAAGCCGAACAAACCAAGTGACCTCAGCCACTCCTCACAAGTCTTTGCCCTCAAGACCTTTCACTGTCTTGGTTGCCCTCCACTGGACACACTCTCACAGTTTGGTGTCCTCACATTGCGGTGCCCAAAGCTGCATTCTCGAGGTGAGGCCGCCCCAGTGCAGAGCAGAGTGGGACAGTCCCCTCCCTTGCCTGGCTGCAATGCTGTGCCTGATGCACCTAAGGCACAGCTGGCCCTTTGGCTGCCAGGTCACACTCTCTTGATTTCAGCTTGCCATCAACCCTGAATTCCTTTCTGCAGGGCAGTTCTCCAGCCTCTCGCCCCCCAGTTTGTACGTATAACCAGGATTACACCCACCTCAGGTGGAGAATCCAGGACTTGCTCTTGTGAAATTTCATGTCGTTGTTCATTGCCCAGCTCTCTAGCGTATCCATATCTCTCTCTAAGGCCTCTCTACCCACAAGGGAGTCTATAACTCCTCCTAATTTAATATAATCACAAAAGTTACTCACTGCACATTAAATTCCTGCATCAAGATCATTTATAAAAACAATGCAGCGCACTGACCCTAAAATTGAGCCGCAGAGAACCGGACTAATGGCTGGCCACTAGCCTGATGTGACCTGATTAACTACAAACCTTTGAGCCCAACCTGTCAGCTCATCCAGCATATTATGGACTTGTCTAGCCATGCCCTGGACATTTAGTCCAGAAGGAGACTGTAAGAAATGGTACCAAAAGCTTTGCTAAAATAATAAAAAAGGCCACATCAACTGACTTGGTCAACTAGTTGTCATAAAATGAAATTAGGTTTGTAAACCAGGAACACATAATTAATAAACTGCCATGTAATGAAGTATTAGAAAATGTACAGAGCATGAATCACCTGTACTATGCAGCCGGTGACACACCTTTTGTAATAGAAAATACTCATTCAGCTAATTCAGACTAACAGTCAGTGTTCATGTGTCTATATTCCTAGCTTTTATGGTTTGAGATAAAATTTGGGTTATTTATTTCAGGGAAAATATGTTTTATGTTATTGATTAAATAACTTTATTAGAGGGTTTAATAAATAGTTATTAATTTTAAAAGACATTATTAAATAGATATGCTTAAAGGGAACTGTGGTGTCTCATAAATGTTAAGACAATTGTTTTAAAAAATGGGCATAATAAAATAATAAAAGAAAAATTGTGAAAAAATCAACTTTCTTGTAACATTTTGTAGGATTTTAAAAATTGCATTCTACCAGTGATCTGAGATAAGCTTCAAATATTACTTAGGACATTTAATTATTTGATTATACATTAAATGCATGTTATAAAAATGTAATTATTTATATGATACTGTTTTTATACTGCTAGTAAGACTACCACTGTTAAGGCCGAGCATGATAAATCCTCTTTGTAAAATACATTTTGATGCATTTTTAAGAATCCTGTAAGTTCATTTTTCTGAAGGAATTGATGCAATTTGAAAATAATTAACAATGAAGTAATATCTAAAAGGATCTATATAATGTCTTCTGAAAATTATACTGTAAATGTGATTTGGTCAGGAATTTGGAATATCAAGAAATTAATTAGATGAGAGAGCTGCACGGAAATTACTTTTGTCTTCTAAAATGTTTTAAATGTCTTGAGCTGAGAGGGCAAGGGTTATGGGAATTTTGATATTAGGGTACTTTACACCAACTTGGTTTGCTCTTGCATACTTGTTGTGTTGTCATATATTGTTAAAGATAGTTTGGATAACTGGGTTTTGTTTTTTTTTTTCCTATGAGCATTTATGAATAGAATGGTTGACATGGCCCGTCAATTAGAGTGAAATTGGAGAAGGAAGTATTTATCCCTCTCTCCCACATCATGAGTTCTCCCTTTGTTGCACGTGGCTGTCTGTGGTTGGACTGAGGGCTGGCACAGCCTCCTTCAGCACGGCCACTGCTACCAAAACCTTGGGGGGAAAACTGTGCATGTGTCGAGATATTCTTGCATTGCAGTAACTATTTAGCTTGGATCAACAATCAGGTTAGGAGGGAGGCTGGTAAAAAAGCATCTTTATTAATGAGGGAAAAATCAAATTTAAATTTCTCTGTGTCAATCAAACCTGCAGTATGTTAGCAAAATATGGATCTGAGTCATCAGCAAAGGCAGGGGGAAGTGTCTAGGCTAGATCAAATTTGCATCAGTATTGTCACTGGTATTGAAAATGGCATTATTTACAGTACTAGAGATTACTTTTCAACACAGAAGAGGCATTTGGAAGTTGTGTGACAGTACCTCAATGGATGATTCTTTCCACATAAAACTCCATAGGAGAAGCATTCAGAAATGAATCTTCCTCTCTGTAGGATTGGGGAGGGAGTGACATATGCTGCTTATGGTTAGGTTAAAGTCAAATTTGACTCCAGAAGTTTGACTGGCACTTCTTGGAGGGCAAATTGATACAGATTCAGGTGCTTTAAAGGGATAAATGTTTTTGACACTGCCATACTTCATTTGCAAACATTTTGGTTCTGAGTAGGTGTAATAACCTTGTTACAAAATAGTTAGAGCATGCCCTGTTTTCCTTTGGAAGTGATGCCCACTTTATGATTGAGCTTTCAGTTGTCTTCTGGTTGTTAAGAACAGTCACAATTTGGTTTTGCAACTTTTCACATGCTTTAATTCTATATAGCTACTTATGACTAGATACATTTTTTTTGTGGATTTTCCTGCTACCTAGAAAAACAATAAATATACAGGAAATACAAAAATGAAGAATAATTGGTAAATTATGTAGACCTTCAGAATCAAATAAAAGCTAACTTTTGTTTAAAAGATACAAAGTAAGTAGAAGAACTCAATCTGGCTACTGGCATTCAAAGTCCTGGTAATGCTATGGTTAGAAAAAGGTGGTTTTTTCCCTCCCTCATATATTTCTGTAGCTTCTGTAACTTCTGCTATGGAGAGAATTTAAATGTGACATTTTTTGAGGAGGTAAACTCCAACTATTTGTTAAATGGAAGTGTCCCAAGAAGAACTAATGGAATAATTAGTTGTTTTGTTAACTGAAACAACTGAAAGTGAAGTAGTTTATTTGGAGAACACAATTATGGTTATTTCCTGTATTCAGTAAGTTAAGAATATAATTAGATTTGCCACATAATAAAAGTTGGGAGGAGTACTGGAAGGAGACATGCTTGAACTTTTGATCAAGATTTTGCAGCCACTGTACTGACTGTGTTCTTGTAAAGTTGCTCTCATCTGTTTACACACAGGATGAATTGGCATACTGCTTCTGATTATCATATATTTGATTAAAGAGCACCAGAATAGGCTTTCTATTTTGCCAGTTGATAATTGTTTCTGAAGACTTCACTTATGAAAGAGCTTTTATGTATTATGATTATTTAAATAGCTGTGCTTTTCCCATTTATATAACTGTTCCATTTCCTCTGAAGTAACATTTTCACCTAAATTAAGCACTGATTCTGTTTTATACCAGACAAAAGGGGAAAAACATGCTCTCCATGTTAATCATTATGAAGTAAGACACAGGCCTCTGGATATGTTTGTAAAAATTTTAATGTAAATTAAAAATTTTATACTTTATTAATTAGTTATAAATAATATAATTTAATGTTAAATATTAATTTTAAAAAATAATGCCTTTCATAAGTTAAAAATAGAATAGCAAAATAATACTTTCATATTGTCTTTCTCAAAGTATCTTTGTTCCTCTTTAACATTCACATATGCATATTTCAATTTGAGTGTTTTAAATGAGATCTGAAAAGTCCTTTTGATAGATTCTGCTGGATTTATGGCATTGGATATTTTTAAAGGATGAGCTGTAACTATAGTTCCTTCTTGTGTTTTATTCCCTTTTCTAAATTGTGTAAGAAGCTGAAAATAACCGAGTCCAGACATTTGAGAAGGCCTTGTTTATTAGTTCTTTCCTTTTATTTACTGCTTAGTATTTTGTACTTTTCCCTAAAACAAAAATGTGTTTAAATTCTTTTGAGATGATGCAAAAATGGTCAAATATCAAGTTTGACTGGTGCCTCGCCTCATGTGAATGACTTCTAAATTGATTTAATTTTTTTTCCTACTTTTTTATTTAAGTGTGACTAGAATGCAAATTTCTGGAGGGCTTTTTTTTTTATTTTTTAATAAGTTAGGTCTATTAAGTCCTTTGTGTTCTAATTTCTTTTTAAAAATATGATTGAAGAATATGTTAGGCATCACCAAACATAATTACTTCAAATGACAACTGGTTATTTTAGAACCAAAATAACATTCTTCATTAACAAAACTTGGCTACATAGAAGGACTGCAATTGAAAATGTGTTCTAATGTGATTAAAACCCTCTTTTCTTAAAGACCCCTCCTATTTTTTTTTAAATTCTTCTTACTAATGAGTTAATACTTGCATCTGATGAGTAGAAGTAAATCTTATTTATGTACTGAGGAAAAGAAATTGTCATAATTTTTTTGTATTTTGGCAATTTTTGAGGATTTTTAACCAAGCAGAGTATGAATTTTTCTTTTAATGCAATTAAGAACACTTGAATTTCCTCCACTGCGTAAGACCTAACCCTGTAATTATTGACACTTCATCTGTAGTTGTCTTGTAATCAAATCAAATGATATGTGATTTTAGTTTTACTCAGTTGCATGATGCTTTGAAAGGAATTCTTAGTACAGATGGAGCTCTGTAATTAGATTTCCAGATGGAGGTTTTGAAACTCAGTCCACAGTGATATTGTTTTCAAATCTGGGTCTGAGTCTTAGAGAGAAGATAAAAGTGTATCCTGAAGTGTTCCCTCCAAGCGTCATTAGTTGAGTGAATGATGAATAGGACTAGTATCAAAACATGGAAGAAATGTTAAGGTGTGATGGAGTATTTTGCTGAAAAAATATTGTTGACTGTTAACCATATTTTTTGTAAGCACTTCTCTTGGTTCACTTTTTTTTTCCTAATTGAACCAGCAAAGAGATAATGTGCTGATGAGAGAATACCATTTCCTTTTTGAGTGAGGAGAGAGTTTATTATCCTAATTCTTTATCAGTAGGACTATCCATTCATTTGAAAGTTTGTTTAGCAATTATGTATAAATGTAGCTGATGATGGGAATCTTGAATGGGAAGGGTTTGGTGTTGTTTACAGAGGTGTATGTGCTTATGTAACTGCATTTATTTTGTGTAAGTATTTATAAGAAGGTTTTTCAGAAGTCTATTTTCTCCTTATCTCATAGGGAGCAATAGAAGTTCTAACTTCATTTTATATCTGCTACCCTATATCAATTGTGCACTTTCACAGACATTATTGTAAATGGCCTCACAGTGATGTTAGCTTTGTGGAAAATGTTTTGGCTCTTAGTAGCAATCAGAAAAGAAAATTAAATATAAGGAAGCATCAATAAGGAAAAAATGAGCAATACAAGACTAATTTTTGAAGCTTCATAAATTAATTATGTGTCTGTATTTTGAATGTTGTATGAAGTTCTGGTGATTTCCAGTCTCAAAAGAATATATTAGGACTACAAAAAATATGAAGTGTGATTAAATACAGATTTCAGATGAGGAGTGACTTAACAAAGTAGGATTGTTCAGCTTGGAAAAGAGCTGACCAAGTGTATTTGAAAGATAAGTAAATAAAGGGAAGAATGTGATAGAAAGCACCTGATTTCTGCTTTTCAAAATGCAAGTAGCAGAGGGGTGAAATTAAATAATCCTATGGCAGATGTATAACAAGACATTTTTACACAAATCATGGGGAAAATGTAGGACTTGTTACTACAAGCCGTGAAGACTCCAAGAAGTTGAGGGTTTGGGAACTAATCAGAGGAGTTATTGGAAGAAAATCTATTGGCCTATTGAAACAGTGATGTTATTTCTGGAGCAAGAGATTCCTGTGTCACAAATAATGGAACACTATAATAGAGAAAATTCAGTATATGTCCAGCCCATACCGTTATACTTTTTGTAGATACTTGGCCTCTTGTCACTGAGTTTCGAGTGCTGAGATACTTTGTGTAATGAAGATGCAACAAACTTCATACATAAGGGAAACCCTGGCCACTAATAAATTGTTTCTTACTCTTACTTATCTGCCTTTCAGTTACCTCCTCTAAAGTAATCTTTAGTGATTAGAGATGCACCTCCTATATGACTGTATATTTCTGGCCTTTGCTCTTAACTGTCTTATCATCTATATGTTAAAGAAAATATTTTATTGGATGAAGAGATGCATAACAAATTAAGAAGAAGCTTGGGGGAAGGCAAATAGGATGCACTTAAATGTTTGTAAAACAATTCATTGTGGTCTGTGTGGTGCCTCTTTTAGCAATTGAGGTTTTGGGTTTTATCATTGCACAAAAAAGATCTTAAATCATTAATGACAGCTAAAGCCCTGTGGTAGTCCAGTCACAAACTAGAACAATTTTCTTACACTATTTGAGAGTTATTTAGAGAAGCAAAGGGGACAAATATTGACAAATCTGGTTAAAAAATCTTAGCCTTACAAATCTTAGTATCAGAAATTGCCCATATAATCAAGGGGGAGCTTCTTGTAAGGATTTGAAAAAAAAAAATTGTATTAGGAAAATTTTAAGAGATTTTAAAGGACAATTCTTGTCTTTTATCTTGTACACTTTTGAAGACAAGAAAAATGTAACAAATTGTATAACTTGTATTGATTTTCTTAAAGAAACACATAACCTTATAGAATGTATGGACTGTCTTTGCTTGAAAATTTAACAAACTTCAGGCTACCAAAACTGAAGAGCAGCAGAAGTTATATGGCTATTGTTAAGGAGTCTGGCTATTGATTTTTCCAGCCTTGACATCTTAGTTTAATGTATATGTATTCTGCATTTTTTCACCTACTAGGCAACATTGTGCTGTTGCAAATTATGGTAGTTCCTGAGAAATTATTGTTTTTTATAATAATGATTAGACTTGGAAGGGTTTTGCTAGTTATAAATTAAAATTTATCTGTAAAGATGGGAACAAAGTAAGGTTTGAGGTAAAACCATGATTGTTTATACATTTGACTGTGCGTATTTATAGAATATAGTCAGTGGGCATTTCAGTCTTAACAAGAATTAAGTAGATTCTACAGGAAGCATTTGTTCAAGCTCCATAAATAAGTCTAACTCTATAATAGATATTGTTTTGTTATTATTTCCTGGAATCTACATATCTTTTTAAAAGGAAAAAGTTCTGCTCGGTGCTTCTACATTTACTATTGGCTTTTACCTAGTTACGTTACATACAGAAAATGACATGCAGCTATAGCACATGCCCAGTATTAGTTCTGTAGTCATTAAAGAGTCACTAAAGAGTCTCTGTTCAGAAATGAGTGAGGGCTTTTCACTGTGCCAAACACCGGGTTGTTTTCTTCCATGTTAACCTTTCGGAGCAGAGGACTGCATGGTAAGGAGTTAATTAAAAATGAAAGATTGATGAAAATGAGAGTGTTGAAATTGAATGCAGAGCTTCTCTAGCTGGTGATGAGCATTGCCACTGGAGAGTTTCAGAATGCTGACACCAACCAAAAATGTTACTACATATCTCAAAATTATTGATGTAAGCAAGCAGCAGGAATTTTAGAATTAAGGACACTGTTCTTCCCATTAAGCTCCTGCATTTCAGCAAAATGAAGTTAAGACCAGTGCTGTGCACATCTCACTTTGGTGTTGTTTGAGATAATTTTTACCTGGCATTGTGATTTGTCTGGGCTATCTCTCTACCATCAATCTTTAACATACATCTATAGGCATCAGTTGGAAAATAGCACTGTCATAACTAAGTTAATTGGAATTGCTTTGGTTTTAAATATTGCATAGCCATGATTTATAGTTTCTGGGCTTTTAAGAGTTGTAGAGTGTTTTGTGACAAGAGGGAAATGAAACATTTCAAAATGAAACCAGTGAAAGACCCTAAAGAAAACCAAAACTTGAGAGAGGTGGACATGATAATAGGACACTTTAAAAATTCATTATTTAGTTTTAAAAATTAAAGTAGGTAATAGATATGTTAATAGAAAAATGTAAGTAATTCCTTTTCTTACCAAACAACAGTGCAGTGGTATAAAAAAGCAAGCTGGGTTTATGTCAAGTGGTATATAGCAAGGTAAGTGGCACATAAGAGAGCTTCTCAATAGTGAGGAAAAAGAGGTAGTGCCCTCTGAGAGCAATCACTTTGCCTTTGGGAAAGGAGGGGGCAATAAGAGAGCCTGCAGATTATTTGTTTTGGGTTTACAGACTAAGGGGGAATATATGATGGCTGCTTAGAAGAAGATAGTAGGCTAGTACTTGGGGCTAGTGGGATTTGTCCTGATGGTATGTGGCAATTTTTCGATCTTAGTCAAAGTGTGTAGGTGCCACATGCACCATGAGCCTCACAAATCAACATTCTTTGTCATGTTTTTCCTCTTGAATTGTTCTGTGTCCTTGATGTACCTGGGAACAATCCCACAGACTATTCTGAAATAAACCCCATCATTTTCCAAGACTAAAGTTCAATTAATGTATTGTTGCAATTTGTTCTAGTCACAGAAGGCATTTGTGAGTTAACATACAAAAGAGAAATTGCTTTGACATATGAGCAATTGAATAATAAAAACTGAATGAAATAAACGAAAAAAAATTAAAAACAGTTGTTCTGAGTTATTGGCAACTTCTGTTGAGTAGAATTTTCCATTAGTATTTATTGCAAATACATTCTCTTTGCTCCTGTATGTGAAGTTTGGGAAACAGGTGTGCATGCATTGAGGGTTTTTCCAGTTTTCTTTTAAAAACAGACACTTCTGTTTGCACAAACATAATGTGTGATAGTGTTTGCTGTGCAATACAAATTAGATTTAAATCAATGTGTAATTATTGAAAGTTTAATGTTTCTTAGAGTTCCAATTTTTTTGGTGATGTTCTCTGCTAACTATGTTAAACCTCAGTGAGGTTTGCTTTACAGAGATAATATATCATTCAAAGTACCTAAAAAAACCCCAAAAAGCGACATGCAGTTTGTGACTGTTGAAAAATAAATAAGGAATGTTGCTGACCTGTTAGATTTGGCTGTGCAATTTCAGCAGTGCAAGTGCGTAGTCTTATTAGTAGAAGAGGCTACAAAATAGTTGTAAAGAACATTTCTTTTTTCAGAGTACATTTAGTTTGTAACTTTGGTAACTCACAGTTATTTAAATTTATTTTGCTCCTCTTCTGGCTTGGTAGCAAAGAAGATACCTTAAAGAAAAAACAACCCATAAAACCCAAAAAAAACAACCAAAAAAAACCATCAAAAAACCACCACTCCAAACCACCACCAAGTAACTTGTTTTAAAATATGCCTGGTTATTGAAACCAGGCAATTAAGAGCATGAGCTTATGCTGTACTAGCATCTATACTTGGATCTTAAAGTTACTGTTGAAAGTGAGAGAAGACAGGCAAGAATGGCTATGAAGTATTAAAAGCAAAATGAACGAGTAATATCTGTTTAGTAATACTATTTTTCATATTCTTTAAGCTGTGCTCATTTATCAACTTCTTTATAGTCCTTAAAAATCAATTTTGAGTTTTTGCTTTCAGACATGTGGCAAACCTAAGTTGCTTGGTTTTATTAATTAAAATAAATTGTCAGTAACTGTTCCCTTTTTTGAGGTAAGTCCATTATCTAACTGGCTGATCTCTTTTGTGATTAAGTCAAGATAGAAGTAATTTATAAGAGAAACCGAACTAGATAAACTGAAAACAAATTGGCTACAAGTTTGAGAATGGTTTAATTTTACTTTGCTGAAAAAAAACCTGCAATTTTTATTTCTTAGTCTTTAATTACTCAGATTCAACATCTTGAAGTAAAAGCTCATATTCTGCTTTGGCCAAAAATGGTTTTGTGGAGATCAAAATAATAAATAGGAGTAGTGTCTCCTTCTAGTGAAACAGGAACAATAGACCATGTGGAAGGCTTTTGGGTTTGTGTTTTGGATTAGATACTTTTACGTAAAATACTTTTATCAGTCTTCATTTCTGTCAAATGTGGTTGGATTACTTTATAAATTCTTCTCATCCTGTGTTGCACTTTAAAACTTTTTTTTGCAGTCCTTCTAAGGTAGGACTTTTTATTTCAAGGAATCTGACTCTTGTGCTAAAGAAGCTTTTATGAAGGCAGGTATTCAAACTTTATCAAACTAATTCCTGTCCTACCCCAAAATAGTGGTTTTTTGCAAGAGGTAAAGAACAGCTTAAGAAATTTGTGCCAAATAACTCATTTTTTATTTTTGTTTTTGCTTTGTTGTTTGAGGTTTTGTTTTTTGGTTTTTTTTCTCTTTAAGCCTCCACAACACTTAGAAAAAGGTCTGACATTGTCAAGGAGGTTATACAGCCTTGTGATCTATCCAAGTGTAATTGATAGTTGTCTCAGTAAATCATAAATATATACAGTTGATCTGCCTGCAGGAGTATCCTCTTCCCTCAAAGGAAAATGTAAGACAATAAAGGTAAATCTGTGGGATATTTTTAACCTCGTATGATAACAAGCACATTCTTGTAAGTACTAAAAGCTGACCATGTTACTTCATTCACATTGTCTCAGCAAGTGTAAAAACCATTTGAATTAATTTCTCAGATTACTTTAAATTTGTCAATAAACTTACTAGGTAGCATTCCCTTAATGACAAACTGCCAAGCATGTGCAATATATTGTTCAGAGCAAAAACAGTTTTGAAGTTAAATGAAGGAAGGCTCATTTAAAAGGGGTATGTTAATGTGCAGAATTACATCCTGTTGTAATGATTCACACGAGAATCAGCCTTTTAAGTGCTGTCATTTGGTTATAAACCATATTGTGAGCACATCGGTTAAGATTTATCTGACATCATTTTAGATGTGCCTGTCTGAACTAGTTGTCCTTTTATAGTCAGTAAAAAGTACTACATTCCCTGAAAATGATTTATTTCATTCTGATGTTGCATCTAAAACCACTGAGATAATCACTTCCCTGAAGCATCTTTTACTTTCCATTAATGGTAAAGAGAATTGTGAAAATTAACCCAGATACACATAGTTGTAATTCAAATCTCTAAGGACTACCATTCACCAGTTTATATTTACCATTTAAAAATAAATAAAGAATGTGTACCAGTTATGAAACATACCTTAAGTTTTTTTTAGCTGTGATTTTCTTTGTAGTTGTATTGACATATTTAGGTTAACAAGTGCATATGATCAGCACACATTTCTGTCACTGAACAGTTTAATTTATTCCATTTAGTATTCTAAATGGTTTTGCCTAAAGAAATCTTCTTTCATGCAGTTGAAGAAGAATCTTCCTAAAAATCTCAATTAATTGTTTAGAAATTTAATGTTTTAGTTAATGACCATAAAACAGTAACCTGTTTTTTTCCTGCCCGGGTCCCCTACTGCTTTTCTCAGACAATTGTGTTTTAATGCTTGTACTGTTGCCTGTCTTTATATAAGAAACAGTAGCATTCTGATTCCACATATTTAGAATTCTCACTGGTGATTATGAAATCAGTTCAATGTTGTTCTGTAGAAAAGATGTTCCAGTTTTGCCAAAAATTATCCTTCAATGTTATATGGTGGCTTTAGTTATCAAGAGTTAAATGTTTGCTAATTTTCTCTTCAAAACAACTAACTGATTTGGGATTTTTAGAGATTGTCAATCTCATTCGAGTAGGTTATTCTCAGCTCCTTTCCTGTGGAAACTTGTGCCATGTGCTGAGTCAGCTGTTTTGTAATGCCTAAAATGAGAGATGAGCATCCAGGAGAGGAAAAGAATTAATAATTTTGTTTGCAAACTGTTTACCTCCTATCCTCCCATATAGCTACGAGGAAAGATTTTTTTTTATTCTGGTTGTATATGTATGTACTTGAACCTAAAATGCTTCAGTTCAAAACAGATGAGGGCTGTTATGTTGATTGTGTTATGCCTTCATTTATTTTTGCCTCTAGAAAAAGCAGAGCAAATGTGATAGTAGTTAATTAGCAGAGAGAACGTAGGAGTGACTTGGTGCGGATCAGGCCTGGATGTGGTTAGGGCTTTAGTAATTATGGTATTGTGATACTTGAATTTTTCAGTGGCACTGTCTGTCTAGTATTGGAATTCATATTCTTGATTTTTGTTTAAATAAATGCAGGTAGGACTCTAACTTGGGGAAGCTAGAAAATGCTTCTTTGACAGCAGTGAACTGTAAACTTAGAGATGTAAATGCTTGAAGATTTTGATGTATATAGTTCTAATATGCTGTCTTTAATCGTTGCTATCTACAGTTTCCTGAGGAAAGGAAGTGAAGAGGGAAGTTTTGAGCTCTTCTCCCTGGTATCCAGTGCTAGCGTGCATGGGGATGGTTCAAAGCTGCATCAGGGGGGATTTAAATTGAATGTTAGGAGGCATTTCTTTGTGCAGAAGGTGGTCCAACACTGGAACAGGCTTTCTGAAAATGTGTTTGGTGCCCCAAGCCTGTCGGTGTTTAAGAGGCATTCAGATAATGCTTTTATCAACATGCTTGAACTTTCAGACAGCCCTGGAGTGGTCAGACACTTGGACCACGTGATTGTTCTAAGTCCTTTCCAACTGAAATATTCTATTCACTTTTAATTTCAATTCATTCTTCCAAATTTGATTTGAAGAATATGATACTAAAAAATTCCAATTTTCAAAAGTCAAGAATTTAATTCTAGATGTTCAGCAGCATGTATTTTATTGCATTTCAAGAACTGGTATGAATACACTATCTGAGATATGTAGACAATTTCTTGTGTTTGGCCGAGTATTTCTTCTCTGTTCTAGATCAAAAGGGTGTAAAAGACCAGCCCAAGTTCTACAGAGATGTGGCAATTTAGGAAGAAACCCTTTTATTGCATAGCATAATGAATGGTAGAAACTTACAGAGGAATGGCCACAATATTCAGAAAAATGGAGATTCTGAGTAAAGCAGCTGCATTTGAGAATGGTGGTGTAGGTTAGGGTAGGTTCTTGGAGCAATTTGCAAGGAGTGCCAGCCTGTTGTTATAAGCAATCTCAGCATGGGGAATACAGTCTAACTTGCTTATTACTGGAAGTTCAGTACCACTTCAGGAGGAGCTGTTTGTTGACCACAGTCAACACACCTGTAACCATTATTGGAACATTAGATTGGTGCTTCGTTTCTTACAGCTGTGCCATGAAAGATGCAGAACATGACAAAGTACAAGCAGTACTTCAGGATACTTGATCACAACAAAAGCATAGTCTTTACTTAATATTAAATATTCCCTTGAAGAATACAAAGACTTAGTGTTTGACATAAAAAAAGACTATATTTGAGATGTATGATATGGAAAGAGTGCTGATTTATGGTATGGTATACTGGCTTCTGTGAGGATTTCTATCGAAGTGTTCCTGTCGTACTCCAGCTGAAATCCGTCTTATTACAGAAGTCCATTACAGGAGCTATATTAAAAATAAGTTACTTTTTGGAAGTATGAGTCAACTTTTTGATATATGGTGTTGCATCCACAGTTTTACCCAACTTAGAAAGCTGCAAATTCATTATGAATGTTTAGTTGTTTATTGGCAATTTTTAATATGGCATAGTTTTCTGAAGCAGCACCCTCAGGGGCTCCAAGATCTCTTTTCTTGGTGATAGTATCAGACTTTGGAGCCTGTCGTCTAGTACACATGAGGAAAACTATAATAATGTTGAATTACTTTGCATTTACTAATTTTGAACTTTTAGGCATGGTTTCCTGCACAGTTGATATCAGAAGAATCTTTGCAGCTCTCAGCAACTGGTTTTTGACTGCATTTAATGATTTCTGACTCCTCAGCAAAATTTGTCCTTTCATTAGCGTCAGCGCGTTACCAGCTCATTGTCACTGTGCTTCTCCCCAGTTACTTCCCCCTGTTGTGGAGACTGGTTGTTCCCATTTACCTGCTGTCCTCCTTAGGAAATCCATGTGCAGAAATGTTGTTAGAGGATACTTTTTTTTTAGTGAATGTTCTACTTCTTTTATTAGCTGAATTCCATTTGATTCTGCACATTTTAAAGCAGAGATGCCTGCTTTATTTCTTGAACACAAATTAACCATGTTAATTTATTTCTGTATACTTGTTTCACTTTTGTTTATCTTTTCCTTGTCATCTTAAACTTCTTTTTATCAAGACTATTAATATTTTTAATTCATGATGAGTTTAGGATGACTACTTTAAAGAAGTCACCTCCCCCTGCCTTCCTAAATTTTTGTTATCATCATCAGTTAGTTCATTAATTTGTTTCCTTTACTAAGGAAGTTGATTTTAATGATAATTATGATAATTTTTACTGTCTGAAATATGCTTAAATTAAGGGCAAATAGGAACATTTTCATGTTTTCTTTGGTGAAATAAGCAGTCACCCTGATGGGCTATAAATTTCTTGTGGCCAACTGTATAAGTGAAATAATTGTAGCTCCTGCTGGATAGTCTGTAGCCCAGGAGAAGATTCTCCATAGAATCAATTTTATTAGCATTCAGTGTATTTTTTGATGCAGATTTTCTGAGATGTTTTATAGAATGAGACGTCTTGGTTTTAATAGTACAGAAATATCCTGTCACTTCAGACTGATACAGGAGCTTCATTTCAGTCTCTTAAATGTTACATATTTTAATATATTGATTTACATTAGAAAGCAAATACAGTTTGAATTATTGTAGTCTGTAGTGAATTATTTCTATCTGTTTTACTGATTCTATATTAGTTTATTAATTTAAATTAATTAGAATTTTACAGTGAATAGTGTTTGAAGAAAGGGGATCAGTTTGCATTGTACCTCTTCATTCCAACTGAGGCATTACTGGATTTTTTCCTTGTTTTTAAGTCCAGCTTGTCAAAACCAAATGGAGGGTAGTATATCTAGTCTGAAGGTAGCCTGTCTAAATATTATCACAGGTTAATAATATTATAATATCACAGGATAATATTATATCAGGTTAAAACAAAAGTCTGGAGGTTCTCTGATCCAACCCTCTTGCAAGAGCCAGGCCAACTAAGGCCGGCTGTCCAGATCTGTGACCACATGGCTTTTGAATGTATCCAGTGATGAAGACTCAATTTTTCATCCTAGATTTCCTCCATGGAAGGAAATGGAGGAAAGTAGACACTTCCAGGAGGTGTTTAATTTCATCTTGGGATAGTCATCTAAGAGAGTTCAATTGAATGTCTTCTACAGGTGGCTGTTTTACTTCTGTGTGTTTTTAACATAATTTCAGAGAGGCTTATCATGGTGAAGAGATATCTGAAAACACAACAACCCAGATTGCTGATGAAGTACGCACAAGTTGCTGCTGTTTCAGAAACAAAAACTCTGCCTGGATTTCTTGAAAAGAGAGTAAAAACTCTATGAAATTATTTAATGATTCTAAAGAATGACCATAGAAATAGTGTGCTTCTAATCTTGAAATTTTTTTGCTTTCCTTTGCTACACATTATGTGTTTACCAAATATGCAAATATATGATATGCAGTCGCAAGTTTTAAATTAAAGTACTAATTATAATTAGGATAATAGTTTTTATTTGAACGTAATTATATGTCTCAGGAGAACTAGGAAGGTAGTCAGTTTATATATTTAGCATATTAGAAGCTTTTATGTTAGAAAATTATAAGTTGGTTATTAGCAATTAATTGATAGAGGAAAAAGTAATTTGAAAGTGAATGAAAAGTATGAATTAGGTTAGGAGCTAAAGTCCTTGCTTACTTGTATTAATTGTCTGAAGATGAAGCATGAAAGATGTCTTTGAATATTTGGATAGGTTTAGCCACCAAAAAAAGTTTGCATAGTATTTCAACTTGCTTATTTTTTAGAGTTTAATTTGAAGTCAATACCAACTGCTTTTAAATAGGCCATAGAATTGCCTTCTATTAAATTGACTTTTGAAATTGTGAATAAGAGATAATTATGTTGAAATTATTATGAGAGATGATTCTTTGAATATCTTTAATTTAAAGCATGTTATTGAAATTTAAATTATATAACTCCATTAAACAAATAGAACAAAAATTCTTAGAATTATTTTAATATTAATTAATTCCATTATTTTGTGTAATATGTTTACAGTTACTGAAATTAGGGTTACTGACAGGCTAAGAGACTTGATTTGTTCGGCCTGAAGAAGGGAAGGCTCCAGGGAGGCCTTATAGCACTTAAAGGGAGCCTAAAAGAGAGCTGGACAGGGTTTTTTTCCGAGGGCGTGTACTGATAGATTGAGGCGGGAGGAAGCTTTAAACTGAAGGAGGGAGGTCTAGATTAGATATTAGGAAGCAATTCTTTACTGTAAGAGTGGTGAAGCACTGGAACAGGTTTCCCAGAGAGACTGGTCAAGTCTGGGTGGGACTCTGAGTAAGTCAAGTGGAAGGTTCCTGCCCATGGCAGTGGGGTTCCATGGCATGGGCTTTAAGGTCCCTTCCAACCCAAACCATTCTGTGATTCCATGATTCTATGAAACTTCACACTGGTACTTTCAAAATTCTTCAAAGTTACTAGGATAAAGTAGGATGCATGAGACTCAGGCTGTGTTTCCTTCAGAACAGAAAGATGTTTCTGCCATTAAAAGAGGATTGGGTTTTTTTAAACTAAATTTCATATTTGGTTTAGTAGATTGTCTTGAGTTCAGCTTTTTTAAGTTACACAAATAACTGATCAAAATTGTTGAATTCCATTCCTGAAGATATATTTGGTCTTGAATATACCTTCTTTTACTGGTTTGCTTTTCTCTCCCTCCTAATACATGCCTGGTAGTTGTGCTATTTACTTGGAGCTTAGGAGTTTGGATAGTGTTTTGCCAGTACCTGGATAGATAGGAGTCAAGCTGTCGTTTCATCAGTACTGCTGTTAACTCGCTCCTTGTCTGAGTGCTTGTTCCTTTCCTGATGCAGTCTCTCCCTTGCACTAGCCAGTAGGTTTCCTTGACCACACAATGAGCTGATGTGTGGTATAATAATGTAAATTTTCTATGTCTGTGTTACTCCAGAGCAGATGAGTTGTTCTTTTTCCGGGCATGACTGCATGACTGTTTGGGTGGGACAATGGGAAAGGTAGTAAGGTCTTCCAAACACATAACTAAGGGGAAATGTTGGTTTATATCAGGAGAAAAAGCTAAGTTAGTTTTAGTGTCTTTTTATTTTTAAGTAGCAAAGTTCAGAGAATGGTGGAAAAGCCTCAATTGCTTCTTGAGCTTTTCAGGTTCTGCACTGCATCTGTCTGGGCTAGGCTGCCATTTCAATTACTTCATGGGAAGCAATACTTCAAATATATTTTGATTTTATTTTATTGAGATGCTGTATTCAGTGCAGTCACAAAATTGAAGGAAGTGTTTTATGATATTAGTGTGCGTATTTTCTACAAGCTTTGTTTTGCATAGCGTGATTGTTAATTTGCTCTTACAAAGCATAGCTGTGAGTTTCTCTTATCAAATTGCTTCTCTAATCTTGTAAAAGATATTCTGTATTGGTCAAAATGAAGGTATGAGAGACATTAAACAATCTATTTCATATTGTAATGGTGTTCTTGTTTTCTTTTTTAGCTGGTTGGTGGTGAATTTGATCTAGAGATGAACTTTATAATCCAGGATGCAGAGAGCATTACATGCATGTCAGAGCTTTTGGAGCACTGTGATGTAACGTGCCAAGCAGAAATCTGGAGTATGTTCACTGCAATTCTACGTAAAAGTGTCCGTAATTTACAGACTAGCACGGAAGTTGGCTTAATTGAACAGGTACTGCTGAAGATGAGTACTGTGGACGACATGATTGCAGGTATAAATTGCCAACTGATGAAATAATTATTGCATTCTTGACCTGCCAATGTTTTGTGATTATGGAAGGGTATGGGATGTTTTGGTTTTTACTTAAAATGATGTTTTCATTAGTACTGCTATCGAGTCAGAAGCACTTTTTCATTAATTTCAGGAAAATGACAAAAAATATATCCTTAGTTTGAAATCTCTGTAGATACATTGTGTAAAATAACTGGTTGTTAATTAATTTGAGAAGGTATTGTTATCTCAGTGATAAAAAAATTAAAGAATTTAAAAATGTTTTAGACTTCTTAACTACAAGGCAATTTTTTAGTTTTTAAATACATTGGTCATTTTTAATCACGATGTCAGAATTGCTAGATCCATTTTAAACATAACCTCATATGACAGCATAACAGATATTATTTACAGGTTTGAATGCTGGACATATGAATTACATTAAGCAATCTTAATGTAATCCAATGTGGTTAAAGCAATTAACCACAATGTCTTCTGTGATCCCTATTATATATTTTAATTTTTTATATTTGTGGGTTTTAACATCCTATAATGTTTTGCAGCATTAAAAAACCAGCATGCTTTGTTTGTTTACTGAAAATAAGTGATGAAGTTATTGCCCAGTTAAGGTTTTCATAGTATCTTTGAATACATACAAATTCAAACACACATCCTCTCTGTAACAGGGTACAGATTATAATCCTGATTACTTGGATAAAGAACAGGTTTGCTCTTCATGTTTAAATATGGCACCTGAAGAGATTTATATGATTACTATTTATTTTCCCTGAGGGAGTTTAGGCAATTTCTTTCAATACAGTGTGAAAGCAAAGTTCTTAATTCTTGTATAGTTTATGACTGATGGTAGGATGTGAAGCCAGAAGATGATAACAGTAGGATGAAAACTGGATTACTGAGTAATGATTTATTCTTTGTCCTTTTTTCCTTTTGTTTCAGTATAAATGTGTATGTAATATTAAGTATTTGGAAAAGCTACATTCTGTTTTTCCAAGCAAGTTGTAATCAACCTCTTGTTTAAAAATGTATTTCTAAATGCTAAAATCGTGTTATGCTAAATATGGTACAGTGAAATTCAGACAAGTATAATAGACCAACAGATTCATAAATGATGGTTTTCACCAAATATATTTTGTTTTACAGTATTTGTAAGTATGGTATGTCAGAATAGTGTAAGGGTAAAGATACTCTTTTATTCTGTGTTAAATATAACACATTATATGATGAGAACAAAAATTTCTATCCTAAATTTTTTTTGTGTTTTACTCATGGAAATAATGTTCTTACATGAGTAATCACACCAACAAAATTTGTCCAATTTAAGCTCCTGTAAGTGGTACTTGTATATGTGGCATACGAGACTGTAATGGTGCCTCCATTAGAGAGCTGGTTTTTTATTTTAACTGCCTAGTTAATTGTAGAAGTCAGAAATCAAGAGCATATGATCTGGCTTTTAGGAGCATTTGGGAATTAAAAAATCACTTTGAATTTACAGGTATTAATATAAGCCAGGGGTAGTAACTTTAAAAAAAAACCAACCTAATGGATCTTCTACCCCAATAATCTTTTTTCTGAGAGTGGTTACACAGTGCTTCAGAAAGACATCTTCTGGAGAAAAAACTTCAGTAAGCTTGTTCTTTGGTACGCTTACATGGATGGGAGTATATATTTATTTTAAAATTTAATTTAAAATCAAAACTGAAAATTGGAATTCTGATGACATTTTACCTTTGCATTGTGTTCCAAATTATCTGAGTGTTCATCTATATATCATGAGCAGGGATTGAACAGAATCACGCTTCCTAGGGTTTTTCTCTCTGATAACTGTAAATAGATGATTTTTGGAGAGTTTTTTTGAACAAGACATGGAAGCAACCATATTTATCACTTTGCTTTTATCTCTTGATCAGTCTCCTTTTATAAGTACGTGGAAATAATATTGGTAACAAGTCAGAAGTAACAAAAAAGGTCATGTAATAACTATTTCAATATTAGGCAAAATCAGTGACAACTAATGCAGTATCTGTGTTCCCTAATGTCCTATGCAGATGTTGAGGTCATAATTGTAGAATTAGTTTGCCTCAAATATTCCTATTAACTTCCCAAAAGCCAGGGAATAAAGTAAGAAATTTTGTGTTAAAATGATTTTTTTACATTAAAGGGAGGATGTTTTGAACAAGAGCTGTGTTAATTTTTACTTCTAGGAAATTAGTACCACTTTTTTCCAAAACAGTTGCAAATACTCTGTCAGCCCAATGTTTTGAAATTGGCTTGNTTTTTTTTTTTTGTAATTTGCTTCTCTGGGAGTTGCTTGTTTGTTTTTAGGTCATCTCACTAGTTCCATTGTGAAGCATTTTGATTAGACCTAGATAGGGTTTAAATAGACAAGACAGGCAATAATGTCTGTTTTGTGTTCTGACAGCACACTTCCAGGACCAGTCTAAGTCTGAAGCCACTCTTCTCTGATTTTATGATAGTAAGATGGCAGCAAATAAACATGTACCCAAACTTTTGCAATGGGAAGAACTTTTCTATCTGTTTAGATGAAGACTCTCAGATTCATGAGGTTCTGAGTACTTTAAATACCTAACTTCATGTGATTTTACAGATTCTGTGGTGAGGAATAAAAGCTTAATAATTTTGAAAGTCTCAATGGCAATCCAGATGGGCTCAATTTGTTTTCCAGAAGCATCACCTTTCAAAAAAAATCTTTGTACTGTGACAATCTGTAATACTAGTATAGGGAGTGGTCAGCCATTTTATCAAGAGTTAAGGAGAAAATATTTTCAAAGAGGAATTTTTTATTTTTTTAACAGTTGCACAGGATCTTCCTTGAGGGGCTCACTTTTTACAGTTCTCTGTTTCCAGGTCATCACCTGGAGTAGTGAAGCAGATCATCTGCTTTGAGGGACTCTTTGGGATAGCGTGTCTGTAGTCCCATCTGAGAAGTCTAAATGATGGATGAGAGAGTAGCCTCAACTCATGTCTCACCTAAGTCTTATTTTTCCCCCACAGTTCTGATGTGATGATGTAGGTAATTTTTCTAAAACTGCTGGGACTGAATTCCTAAGCACTGAAACAGTTCCCAGTTTTCAAGCAACAATATTGGGTTTTGATTGCTCTGTCAATAACGGGCTGCTAACAAGCTTTCCTCTTTCAACTCATTCCATAAGAAAAACTGCAAAATTATCACATTCTCTATTGTAACCTGCAGAAATTAATTTACATCACCAACAAGGGTTAAAATCCACAATTTCACGGCCATTTAATATTAAGAGGTTAAGCAGGCATGAGGGTAGTTTCCTGAAATTTTCTTTCGAATGCTATTTAATATGTCTTCCAAAGTTAATGCCAGACCCTTCATTTTGATATATGTGCATTGTTACTTGAAAGACAGGCAGGCATTTTTCTATTGTATTTTCATAATAAGTGACTGAATTAAGCATTCCTTCAAGGTTGCTGGTTAATTTATAGATCATATGAAAGCTGCTTAGTATGAAAGTATTTAGAAGGTGCCATTAATAGAAATTGGACATACATTAAAAATTAGAAACTGCCTATTTTCTCCTTCTGAAGTTAATATTATTATATACAATCTTGTTTCTGAAATGAGATCATGGATTCCAGTTATATATGTAATCTTATTTAGTATTAAAAAAAATAAGTAGACATTAAAAATCCAGTTGTAGTATGCTTTCTGACCTTTGTTCATTTATAGATGAATAGATTACTAAGATTTATAAACCAGATGGGACTGACTCTTTTATGAGATTTCCAATAAGTATTACTAAAGTTATGTAATAATTATTTTTAAGTCTTTATGTTGAAACAAGAACCTTTAAATAGTCTTAAGTTCTTCAGCTTCCACAGATCTTGTTTGCTTTATCTTGGCATGTCACTCACTGGGCTTCAGTCTTCCAGGTCATTATTTTAACCAGAGTTACATAATTAGAGAGCTTATGTTTATTTCTCTCCATCAATGTTTAATTCATTACTTATAAATATGTATTTTTAATGTCTGTAGGTTATCCACACCTTCAGTAGAAATAAGAATTTTTCTGTGCCATAAGGTAGTACAGGGCTATAACAGTGAAACAAAGCAGCACATGTTCAGTGATTTTTAAAACTTGCCAATCATTTCTGTATTTGACTGTATTTATTTGCACTTTTTTTCCTCTCTGTTACAAGAATTTTTTTTAGTGGGGTTCTGATTTTCACCAGACAACTTTGCTTCTACAAAACATTTTTTTCTGTAAAGGACGCAAAATTTGCAGTCCCTTGATCTGAAAAGAAAGCTGAAACTACAAAATAGGAATTGGGAAATTCTCAAAGATTAGTATTCGCTTGTGCTTATTTTCTTTTCTAAGTGTTCACTGTGACTGTACCCAGTTTCTGATCATGTACAAGATGTGCCAGCTTCACATTGCAGGCTGGAGACTACAGTGAAGGGGGCAGGTACTAGGGGAGCTGAGTCATAGAATTCACCACCATGAAAGACAAGGCATTTCATTTTCTTAGGTGTATTTTGTTTTTCCTAATTCTGTCACAAATTTGTGTGGCACTCTTTATAAAGGGAAGATTAAAGAAATGAGAGTGGGGGGTAAACAATCTATACCTGGAGACTTGAACTAAATTCAGAATTTACAGTGAAAATGTCTGCTAAGTTGCTTTTCTTTTGCCTTTCCTGATACGCAGTTTCACTCACCAAACAGTTTACTATGTCTTCTGTAAATTAAATGATATTTCATTCTTCAGACATGCCTTTTGCCTGCTAAGGATGAGAGCCTAGTTTCATTGTGGGAAAAGCTAAATAAATATTAATGCTTTTGTTCAAAACCACACGTATATGGATCTGCAAAGAGAAAATTTGCTTTAAAACAAAATATGAATGTGAAATGTCTTTGGAAAGAATTGTTTCTCCTGAAAACTACTCTTGGTCAACACCTGTAAGAAGAGTTGTCCTTTCAATAATGAACAAGGATAACATGCAGTCCTAGAAATAAAATGTAAACTTCTGTGTAGAAAGTTATGTCTTCTACAAGTTTCAGAAAGCAGGCAGGAGGGGGGTGAGGGAATTCTGTGATTGTTGAACAGATTGAGAAAGTGTGTTAATGCTGATTCTGTTGTGTCATAGCTCTTCTGTTTTGAAAACTCTGGACTTCTGCTTGATCTTTGAATTAAATTCTTGTGCCTCATCTGTGAATATGAGCAAATTGGTTTACCTCCTGCTAGAGGAAGTTGTAATTCTTATTAGTCCATTTTATTCCAGAAAAAAGTGTGGAGTATAAGGAAAGGTTCAGCATCCAACAAGCTAACAAATTCTTAAAATTAAATTCTGGGGTTTTAAATAAGAAATTTTAAATCTGATAGTCTCTGAAAGGAAGACTGTTTAATGTTCTTAACTGTAAAAGTTTATGGGTTTTGAGACGACGTAATGAAAGCTGTGTTCCATAACCTGTTAGCCATTTTGATATCTTTTTTTTTTTGATCTCTTCTTTTCTTTCTGCTCTTTAACTATTTTCTTGCTATGATTTTTGTTTGTTTGTTTTCCTTATATTTTTTGTTGTTTTGCTATTGTTTGGTTTGATTGCTGGGTTTTTGTTTGATTGATTTTGTGGGTTTTTTGCTGATTTGGGTTTTTTTGCAGGGGCCAGAGGGAGGTGTTGTTTTTCTTTCATTTTCCCCTGGCCTTTCATTACAGTAAAGATCAGAGGCGTTATCACTGTAGCAGAAATGGGGGAATGGTACAAATTATAGTATAAAGTGCTGGGTTTAGGTTAATGTAAAACATCTGTTAGGTCAAAATTTTTGGAAAAATGCTAACTTCAGAGGAAAGAAGGAACTCTTATCCCAAAAATATATAGCGGGAAGGCCAAGTTTATAATGTGTGATGCATGTTGTGAAATGGGAAGAATTAATGCTCCATAAATGCAATACTTTTTTCAAAGTGCGATGCAAAATTTAACATTAAACCCTTTGTAAAATATTCGATACAAGTAAGTTGGATTTTTAGAATATGTGAATACACTTACTTTTAAAGCTATTAATTTTTTCAGCTTTTTGTGTGTGTGTGTGTGTGTATTTATCAAAGCAATGAAATTCAGAGTTCAGAATAACTTTATTTTCCTTTGAAGATCTCCTAGTTGATATGTTGGGGGTTCTTGCCAGCTACAGCATCACTGTCAAGGAGTTGAAGCTTTTGTTCAGCATGCTTCGAGGGGAAAATGGAATCTGGGTAAGCTGTGATCAGATAAAGCATTAAGTGTCATTCCATTAGAGCCTGAAGTTAACATAAACTGTCTCCTGGGACATAAAAATTTGAGTTTGTTTTCTCATGTTGATTGAACATATGTTCAAGAAGTATTTTTGTTGACTATTTTAAAGTTAATTTGCTCTGTTGTTTGAAAACTGTCCACTTTCCGTTGTAGCCTAGAGATTACAAAAATGGTTGTATTGACTTTTGTGCAATTTTCTTTTTTTCACAGCCAAGACATGCAGTTAAGTTATTATCAGTCCTTAATCAGATGCCACAGAGACATGGGCCTGATACCTTTTTCAACTTCCCAGGCTGTAGTGCTGCAGTAAGTTTTCAACAAAATACTACAATTTCAGGAATAAATAAATAGCTAACTCCTCATTTGCATTTCCCCCCATTTGGTTTCAGAAATTCTTGAAAAGGAAATGAGCAGGGAAATACATGTTTGAGTAGTGTAGATATTGCCTTCCACAGACTTACAAAGTAGCTGTGTTGTTGAGAAGTTGCACTTGTGAGATGGCATATCAAGCAGCAGATTTTGGTCTGTGGCATTACTGTGAAAGAGAAACCTGAAAATTCCAAAGAGCAGTGTTATTTTATTAGAATAATGCAATCAATACTGTATAAAGGAGAGAGTTGAGAAAAATCAAACAATGAACATGTCCATGCCATCACAATTTACAGTAACTGCTTAGTCATAAATTTTATTATAAAGTTTTCATTTTGTCTGAATTCTATCAGCTGTTTTCTTTCCATCAAGGCAGTGGAGATAACTTACAATGGTGAAATTTTATTCCTTTCCAAACCTTCCCAAGTAGATACTGTCTCTTCCATTCACTGCATGTACTTTCAAAAAAAACCCTACAAATAAATTAAAGTATTGTATACAGATTTATAGATTATTGGGAGAATAAATACAAATGGTTAATACTGGGGAATAGAAATCTGAGGTACAGTTTCATTCTGGTATGGAATGGTAGGTATATGCTCAGTAGAATGTGGAATCTTCTAACAGAAAATGATCCTGAGATTCCTGTTTTCTCATGCCAGTGCAAGAAGGTTGCTCTACCTGCATTTCATCCATCAATGGCACTGATAATTTTCTTTAAGCTCAAACAACATCATCCATTCCTTGTGAACAGAGGTGTCAGAGTGGCAATTGCGTCAGGGAAGTAAACTGGCTGATAATCACTGTTTTACACCTGGGTTATTTTTTGCTAGATTACGCCTTTGATCTTTTTTGATATCCAGCCTTATAAACAGATGCGTCAGCAAAATGCATAGGGCGGATTGTGTAAAGAATTAATTGCTAAGTTTTGAAAGGGAAAGTTTCATTATCTTCTGCTAAATTAAAACCATAGTTAACATCTCTTACAAGTACATGCACCAGCAAGACAGGTGTTTCAGAATATGAATGTCTACAGTGACACATACTGCTTTGACATTTCTGGGCTTCAGAGGCAATCCCTGATGAAATTTCTCTCTTAAATTTAATTTTTTATCAGAGGTTCAAAAAACGTTTTGCAGGGGAATTTCAAATATTCCTTCCTGTCCAAAGATGTGCATCAATAACAGGAATTCTTGACTGAAATGCAGAGTCTCTTTCCTTTGATCCTTCCAGGATCTTGTTTCACATACTACTCATGATGAACTGCACACCTGTAAATCAAGAAATATAAGTTTCGAATTTACATTTCTTTATTAGTGCATGTTGTGTTACACTATGAAGTTCTGGAGAGGATACATCCTCTGAAGTGGACCATGGGCACAAATTTATAAAATGACCCAAAAAACAAAGCACTTCATTAGAAGAAAGAGACTGGACAGGACCTAGTTCACTAGCACTGAGTTTGTGTTCAGGTGTGATGCACATCACACAGAGAATGTTGACATCAGACAGAGAAACAGCATAAATTGTAATCAGCATGATAAATATCAGGTTGGCTCTCTTTAAAACTAAGTGCGCGCTCCTTGTATATCCAGGACTTTAGTGGCAGTATGAAGGAGCCAAGAGTCTGTTGATTCCCAGCTGCAGGGCTCTTCCCAGTACTGTATTACATCTCTACCAGTCTCTGCAGGTGACATGGTAGTCACTCCAGTTGGAGGACACCTTGTGTTGGTGGCAGTACTACTGCCAGATGTTGTTCCCTTTTGTCATCAAGCAGCTCTTCTGCTTCAGGCAGGAAACTGCCTCTCAGGAGGCAGGAGCCATATCCCAAAGGTGTTCCTTGAAATGTTTCGTTTTAGTAATGAATCTGTATTTTATGATCTGTTGATTAATTTCATTTTATATTCAATTTATGCATGAGATTAATAATTATTAAAAGATGAATTTATAGTTTAATTTCTGAAGAAGTAATTTTTCTATTTTTGTTCTCTTAATAGCGCCCATTCACAAATTTAATTTTGTGTCCTCTATTGATAGAATTTATGTAGTTAAAAGTTAAAGTATTTCAAAATAGATAGAAGAGTAATGCATTAATTCAAAAGCACTACTTATAGGTTTTTTTCTACATTTCATATTAGAAAGTTAAAGCCGATCTACAGATCTAGAATGACAGGATTTTAGAAAGGCATTACTTTTAATAGTATTTCTCAAAAAACAAATTTTTTTTCTTTTTTTCTTCCCTCCTTCCAGGCAATTGCATTGCCTCCTATTGCTAAGTGGCCTTATCAAAATGGGTTTACTCTTAACACCTGGTTTCGTATGGATCCACTAAACAATATCAATGTAGATAAGGATAAACCCTATCTCTATTGGTAAGTAGTTTATAATGCTGCAGTTATGGTTTGTTCTGGCTTCCTAACAACAGTTAATCTTTCTCATTCTTTTTAGTCCCTGACATGCTTTCCCCCTGCCCTTGCCACATATCTGAAGATTTTAATGGCTGCTCACTGTATACAAAGTCTTAGAAAACCATCTGTCCTTTTCACTTTGCTGTTTAGAAATCCGTGGTTTCATAGACAATATCTACAAGATATGTAGATAAACCATAAAATCTAGTGTTGTGGCTTCTTTAGGAATTCTAAAATGGATTATTTCTTAGAGCTTTAAATGGAGAATGTTGTCATATTTTCTGTTTGGTGGTAAAGATTCTCAGCTGATGTCAGTACTACAAAATAAATCTGTTAAACTCAGAGTGCACAGTTTGCACATTAGCTAAAGATAATAGAAAGTAAATCTATGAATATAAAAATGGCTTACTGATCACCAGTTCCCCAAAAATGTGAAAATTTAATGTGAATGTAATGTGTATAAAAGAAACTGAATGTACTGATCTCAGAAGGAAATCACAGAATCACAGAATATGTTGGGTTGGAAGGGACCCATCAGGATCACCGAGTCCAACCCGGCCCTGCACAGACCATGCCCATCCCCATCACACCACGTGCCTGAGAGCATTGTCCAAACACTTCTTGCACTCCGTCAGGCTTGGTGCTGTGGCCTCTTCCCTAGTCTTTAAGTGAGTGCAGTGCCTTTGTGGTGTGAGACAGCAATTATGTCAGCTCAACCATGATGTGAAAACTGATTGTTAAAAATCAGTTTTTAAAATTGTTCTCCATTGTTAAAATGGAGAAGGGAAGCAAAGAAATGCTTTCACATTTGCCAGATGTGAGGGAAATTTGCCGCTGTTCTGTTATTAGGGACATGCTAAACCCTGCTTCAAGAACTGTAAGCCAGTTTGCTTTTTTCTAAAAAAAGTAATTTTAAATATCTCTGAGGATGATGTTGGGCAGCTGCTGACAGTCTATTAACAGTTGTGTATTGGAACAGTATTGTAGCTATCTTACCAATTATAAACTGAGTGTGACAATCCTGGAAGGAAATTAAAGTCTGACATTTGCATGAACAGTAAATAACAACAAGGCAGAGCAGTGAAATTCAAAGGGTAAGGTTCAGAATTCTGTAGCAGAAATTTTATTATAAGCCAACCAACGTCATATACCTAGCAGTGGATAATGGGTGCCATGCTTAGGAATGAGTAGCCATATCCTAGGAAGCAGGAATTACACCAGGATGTTAAGGATTGTTGTAGGTTACCAACTGACCATAAAATCCATTTTCATTGCTCTAGCTGAAAGAGCTAATGTAATCTTTTTAAGGGTAGTCTGAACAAACAGAGACGATAATAAAGGTGATATGATCCCTTCCTGAAATCTTGGCAAAAGCATTACTGGAATGTCATTTACAGTTAAGGCTTGCTACTTCTTTTAAGAGACCATGGGAAAAACTGGTACTATTCGGAAAACACTTGGGGGTGAACTGTCCCTTGGAAAACACATTTTATAATGAATGAATTTTTTAAAATCTGAGATCCAGTGAGTAGACTGCAAAATAGGAAAATTCAGACTTTTAGATACTATCACAGTTATAAGACATAGTAAAATAATGATAATAATAATAATAATAATAATAATAATAATCCTTATCATACTTCAATAGATTGTTGGAAATGTTTCTTTAAAAATAAGGTGTAAATTCTTTGTCATAAAGACCCTGCAAATTTAGATACTTATGGCTAACCTTAAGCACGCTCAACTGGGAATTCTCTATCCCCTAAACCACTTTACTTGCTCCTGCTAAAAAAAGGGATGGGTGACATAATTATTAAATAAGGCCTGAAATTACATATGACCAACCCAGATGCTAAGATTGATTTCTTGAGGTTTTGGGGTTTTTTGTGTTCTTTTATTTTTTCATTTTTTAAGAGGTGTTTTCTTGCAGATTATGTATCAGGTTCTGTAAAAGAAGGTGAACGGAGGCTGATATGTCATAATTGTTTTTTGTCCATAAAAAGTCCAAGTGCTTCCCCAAGCATTAAATGAAAGAATGGCTAAAACTTATGAAAGTGTGTTCTACGTTTTAGTTTTACAGATGTAGAGATAGGGAGGAAGGAAAAAACCAAAACCATCCAAAAATCAAGCTGTCTAGTATTTTCAGACCCTCTCTAGGGCTTAGGATAATAGAGATAATGCAGAACAGTTGCAAAAGCCCATAGTGGAATTCCAAATTTAGTAGAAAGCAAATTTCACCCACACCTTTCAGGCAAGAATCAATTAATATTTTCTCAATATCGGTACTATGATCATATGTTAAATTGCTCATAAAATCCTAAGCTAAAGAAACTGGAATCCCTGAACAGTTCCACTGGTGGATGGAAGAACACTCTCTTGCAATGCAAGTGTAATAACATTCAGTAGCTACTTAGAGAAACTGGCTGAAATGAAAGAAAATTGTAAAGGTTATGTGAACAAACTGTTGTAAAATTGTTTCCCAGCTGCTATGGGAGGTTATTTAAGGCTCATAAAACCATATGGCTATTGATGATACTGCTCTTGTTGTCTCTATGCATTTCATCTTTGGATGTGGCAAGTTCTGCACATGTAGGTAATTGGTAAGAGAACTTCTCTGGAGGATCCTACAGGCCAGTTCTAGCCTACATTGCCTTTGGCAAGAAAGAAAATGTCAAGATTGATATTATATAGTATAACGTTGAGGTAAACAGAACACATTTGAGTACTCAGTTTCTTAACTACTCTTGTATTAGAAATCTAAGTAATTTGGAAGAAAAAAAAGTAAAATCTTGTCTAAGTTTCATGTTTATAAAATCATTCATTTTATTCCAAGGCAAAGAGCCCTGCTAAGAAATGAGCAGTTTTTTCATTATTTCATTGTTTTCTCATATTCATATGCCGAACTCCAGGAAGTTACACACATAAGGACAACTCAGTGTTTAAAATTTCAGGAACAGACTGATTTAACCATAAGGGAGATAAGGGTAGGAAAGGGAGAAAATTTGAAATATGTAGACATTTTTTCAAGAGATATTATTTATTTCAAAATGCTTTCTAGCTCTTGTTCAAAGTAGTAGGATGCATTTTATGCAATGGTAATAATGTTTTATCATGTAAAAATGTGTTGATATTGGCTGTTGGTAATTTAAAAGAAACTATTATATTTGACATCTCTAATCAAATAATACACCATTGTTTATCAGAATGTAGTGAATTTCTGTATTATTTTATTATCCTTCAGAATGGGATTCTGTTAAATGAAACCATTTTAGACCATTTTAGACATGACTTACATTGCTGAGAAACAGATTTGGCATTGTGAGAGTTGCAGTTCCCTGCTGAAAAGTTCCTTGAATGGCATACGGCCCTAAGGAGATAAATCAAAGTCTCAAACTATCTCACAACACATTCAGTTGTTCTTATTGTAAGAGCTGTATTTTAAGTTTTTTAACCTTCATTTTATTGCATTAAATTCATTGCTGTGGTCGTGCAGGTTGTGGATATGGGTAATGCAGATTTATGTGTGTATGAGTGATATTCTTCCATGAGGCTGTTCACTGCTCCTTTTGTTGAGGGGTGGAGCTGCCTATGGGGTCATTGTGGAAGCCGGATCATTGGCATGATCCAGTTAAAAATAGTCTTCAAAAGATGCAAAGGAGTGGCAGTGTTATAAAATGTTTTCACTGTTGAGGTCAGTGGTGATGAACAGCACATAATATTTCTCTTCATTCTTGGTTATATCTTAGATTTATTTAGAGGGGACATTTTACATTTATTAAAGAAGCAATCTTTTTTCTTTTCTGCAAAGAGAGTTCTATGGAAGCTTTATTAAAGACAGTGGCAGGTAATAATGCTCCTTTTCAGCACAGCAGCTTGAGGGGAGAGAACTGTGTACCATGTAGAGAAGCAGATGAAGAATGAGGAAGACACAGCCTGTATTTGGAAAAAAAAAAATATATATATACTATATATACTTCAAGACTGGAAGTAGGAACTTCTGTGCAAGGATTCATTAGGGCACAGAAAATTCTTCTATAGTTGTTACTACACCTGTTCTGTTTAGTCTGTTTTTAAAATTAAAGAAAAGTATTCTACTTCATTACAACAAATGTAGCTTTCTAGAATTTGAGGATTTGAATGTCTCTTTTTTTACCTGCTTTACAAATGCCCTCATAGGAGATGAGTGTCTAAGCCCTCATCACCTCAGGGTATAATCACAATACCTATCTTGTAAAGAGTTTATTTTTTTCATAAGGTCATAGTTTATCAACTATTTTTTTTGACAGTAAGCAAAGAGGAAAATCTGATACTCTCCTTACATAATGCACACATATTGATTTAACTGTAAGTTTATGAAGATGGAATAAGTTCCACAAATATGCAAATTTTTCCATATTAAAATCAAGATTGTATATGTGTAGTAGGGTAGATTAAAAATATACTATTTCAGCAGCTATTAAGGAAGATGCAATTTGAACTTAGTGTTTGCATGTACCTTTCATTTCTTAATATTCCTAGAAAAAAACTAATAAAAGGGTTTGAAGAAAATGTTGTAACAAAGAAACCATTTAAAACATTATTATTGCAATAACATAAAATTATTTTATAAGTCAGCTACATTAAGAGAATGAGAAAGTGTTAATTAGTGCGCTACAGGACTTTGTACAAATACTCAAAATTATTAGTTTTTTCCTTATATTTACAAATCCTCATTTCAGAGTTCATAAATAAAATTCATCATCTAGACCTTGTATTTCAGCCATTGATTATTTATTAAAGAAAAGTCTAGAAGTTGTATACAGTGTGCTCCATATTATTGATAGCAAACTGTTCATCACTGTACTTAGCTTTTCAGAAGTGACTAAGCAGCATAGCTGTAGATATGGACTTGCCTTTTTTAATTGTTCAGTGCATGTCATTCATGAACTTTCACCAGTTACCTTTGCAAAGTGTTTTTTTAAGAAGTCCAGAATTGCTCTTTAAAATGCTTTTAATTTCAAATATAAGTGGAGAAATGTATGAGCTTTCTGCATTATATGTCTTTATGATATTTGTAACAAGAAAGCTTGGAAATCCTGTTTAAATTTACTTTCTTGAAATTGCNTATTATATTATATTAAAAGTCCTTTATTATTATATTTCATTTGACAAATGAAAATAAATCTACAACTCAGATGATTAAAGCTTCATATATCATGAGCATAATTTATTCATGTCTTGAAAAATAATTCTTGTGCATGATAATTATCTTGAATCCAAATTTGTATGTCATATCAGCTGCATTGTTCTCTGAATCCCCCAAAATTGCAAGGCATCTCACAATTGTTCTGTAATGGATATTTCTTCACAAGTTTAATCAGATCTGTTATTTTAAATGATGATTACTTAAAAAACTGAGGGCGAAACGTGATAGATATAATATTTCCTATCTTGTATTCTAGGAAAAAAAAAAAAAGTACTGATTTTTAAAAGGTAGCCTGGAATCAATTATGTGCTGAAGCTCCCCAAAAAGAATGATGAAAGAAAATTAGATTCACCATTCTGAGTACAAATTTATTTTCTTTTTCATGGCAGTTTAAAGTAGTATTTGGACTTTTTTATTATAAAATAAATTCCCTTTTTCCCAATTGAATTCATAATTCTTTCTTTTCAGTTTCCGCACTAGCAAAGGTGTTGGGTATTCTGCTCATTTTGTTGGCAACTGCTTAATAGTTACGTCATTGAAGTCAAAAGGCAAAGGTTTCCAGCACTGTGTGAAGTACGACTTTCAGCCACGCAAGGTGAGCAAAGTGGTGTTTACAGTAAAGAATAACACTGGAGATGTGGCAATAGGAGGAGGGCTGAAGCCCCTTTAGTGCCATAGTGTTAATCATAATTCCTTGTTTATAAGTCACTGCTCTAGTGTTCATGCAAAGTTACAGTTCAGAATCAATTCAAGAAAACTGTAATAATTGATAGTGTAACACTTCTATAAAGTCAGCTTGTTTTTCAAAACTATTGCTTAATTGGCTTCAGATAGAGGAGGATTTTGAGTATTTGTAAAATGGCTACATTTAATTACTTAAATATCATAATTTTGTTTCTGAAAATTTTGTTCTTGGTAACTTTGTTGCTAAGGTCTTGAAAAATTTTGCTGGTAGTGCTGGAGTTTCATTATCTGATGCTGTATGATATAAGGCTCTGAACTTTCTTCCGTTTCAGTGCTGTTTTGGGATTTCTCATTTTTTGTAGTAAATCTTGATTACATCTCTAGATCATTTTAGTCTTTATTTCTACTCTATGCCTAGCAGTCCTAGGGGAACAATGATTTTGTGGCCTTCAGTGTTGCAGTTAGTTGACTGAAGCATTGACTTTTCTGTACAGGAAGCATTATGTTTTTGTCACTGATATCAGTCTTGTGTATATTTTGCTATGAAGCCCATTTCTTTTTTTTATAGGCTTAGAATTTGTATCTTGAATTTCAGTGCTTTAATTTTGTTTTTGAGAAACCAGCCTCTTAGGGAGGGAATGCTGTTGTTCACACATCAACTTAATGTTCCCCTATTTCTCTTGGTGTGTATTTGTGGTTCAAAATCACCAATTCTAATTTTGTCATGTAGCTTTGAGGTCACTTGTGTTTTTCTTGAAACAAATTAATGTCTTTCTCTAGCATATCACTCAGGGTTGTATAAAGCCTTATAAACACATATCTGCTGAGTCTACTGGAGTGTATCAATTCTGTTTTTCACATTTTTCCAATTTTATAGCCAGAAAAGTGTTTTGATGACAGTTCAATTTTTCTTTAAAGTAGCACAGCTGGATCTAGTAATAAATGTAATTGTTAACTTTTGTATTATGTGATTGTTAATTAGCTCTTGGGATCTAGCTGATCTTTACTTGTTGATGAGGAAGTAGTCTTTCATACTTTAGCAAGATATGCTTTTGGTAATTTTTAATACAAATGACTAGTTTTCTTTGTGCCAGCTCTGTAAAATTTTAGCTTTTGCTGTTGCTACTCAAAATAACTAATTCTGAAATACTAATACCTGCATATTTCATTATATGAATACCAGTTTCAAATCAAAATAAGCTGATCTGCTGTTTATAAAAATATAACTCCCATGTTAGTTTTACATATCCCAAAGTTCATGCTTCAAACACTTTGGGTCATATGTCAGCTTTAGAAAGTATTTTAAATAAATGTTCTAGAATATATTTTTGAGGTGTTTAATATATGTTTTTCCATTATTAATTGTGTTCACATGCGTGTGTTAAAGTTCATAATGCATAGTGGAGGAAATAAAAGCTGTCAAATATAATTCCTGGCCCTAAAAACCCCAAATTTATCCTGTTTAACATGCAAATTGATTTTCTTCGTGGTGTTTAGATATGACATTGGTTTCACTGTACAAGATTTGAATGTGTAGATATGTATTCAAAAAATGTGTACTCATGTATAAAGCAGCTAACTATCCTAATGCTAACTTGGGAAGTATGGCTTTTTTGCCATCAGATGTACCATTCTCTACACACTTGCTTACAGTCACGTGCATTTCAGCAGTAGATTTTGTCAGAATCATCATCCTCAATAAACTTCTGAATAATGTGGTTTGAGGGTTTTTAAAATTTTTTTGGTGAATCAAGGTAAAGTAATAAATTCAAGTCATCTGGTCAAAAACTTTATGTAGGCAGATCAGAGTTGTTCTGTTCACGTGAAGGTCTTCCTGCTATGTCATGTGATACCATTCACAGTATAATATGTAATCTTAGTTTATAACTTTAGGATGTGCTGAGTGGTTACTTTAGGTTTCAATTGGTGTGTTTTATAATATTGTAAAAGCAAGCATTTATAAAAATATATAGAGTAATTTGGTTATCATATCCCCAAATAGAAATTGTGGGTGTAGTATAATAGCCTGACATCTCAACAGAGCTAAACTAGCTTTGGCAATGCTAAGTTTAATATGTCTATACTGCTTTTTTGGGACTCCAGATTTATATTTTTGTGTAAGTAACCCCCAGTGTTTTTGCTCCCTTGAGTTTCAGCCTCAGTATCCATTCTTGTAAAACTGCAACAGGAAAGTAGTGTAGTCAAGAGCAAACAGCTTTTTTGTGTGTGTGTGTATGTTTCTAATCCTGAACACCTTTACTGTAGCAGAGACAGAAATAAGTTCCACATCCTGGAAATATTTAGTGTGTGATGCCTTGTCTCTCTGATTGTACTGTCCTATGGAGTAGGAATATGACTTAGTGACTTAGCAGTTGGTGACTAAGCTTGACAGGTTTCAGCAGTAAAGAAAAAACGCATAGTGAAGGGTCTTTTAATACTACCTAAAGAAGCTCTTTTTACAGCAGAGAAAGGCATGGCCTTTGTGCATTTTTGAGAAAATAATATGGGGAAGGAAACTGCAGGATGAACGTCAAAGAAATTTGTATTGCTGATTTTGAATATTAGGGGGAAAAAAAAGGATTTTTTCAACTAAAAGTTGAAGAAAAATTGTGTGTGAGATCATACAACTTGGTTTGGTTCATTGTGTAGTAGTAACGTGCTGCCTTTCCTTCTTAAAAAAAAGTGTTTGATATTGCTAGAGAAATTGCCAAAATGCAGAAATACAAAAGGCTGTGAGCAAATACACCATTAATCACAAAATCCAATAGACTATTTAAAAGCTCCTTACAATGAACCTGAGCATGGATAAATAGCAATGCACAGACCACTGTAAGTAAAATGGAGTTTTTCAGTAAGTCGAGGTATGTTGGTGTGTTTTCAGAAATGGCTTTAAAGCCTTTTGAAAGAAAAATCACAAACAGAAGACTTATGTTTTTTGGGGGGCTTTTTTTGAGGTTGACAGTGACTCACAAAAATTACTTTGTTCATCGTTCCTTGAAAAAAATATAGCGTTTCCATACATGACTTCAGAAGCCAAAGCTGGAGCAGTACTTCTTTATTCCAGCATTGCCCAATAAATCTATTTGCTTGGAAACACAAGAAATGAGATACTCTAAAGTATTGTTGTATGATCAGCAGCATTTTTCTATCGTCAGTTGAAAAATTTAAAAATATTTTTTAATACCTGTAAACAGATGTGTAAAAATGTGTTCTCATATCTATAGCTGTTATAGACTTCTAACAGAATACAGCTCAATTTGATGACTGTTGTAATGCTTATTGTCAAAATGTATTTTGCTGCATGCTGTTTTGTTGGTAATTCTGTGCTTTGTCTAATTTCCAAATCAACATGTGAAAACATCTCCTTTTATTTTCTCTGAAAGAGAGACAGAATTTTATATTAGTAGTCTCTGTATGTACTTATCCCAGCTCAGGAAGAGAGTCGACAAGCCCCAAGGGTTGCAGAAGTTCTCTACTTTGGAAGAAAGGGACTTATCTGAACATGGAAATCAAAATACAATAATTGAAAAAGTTACCAAGAAAGGGATGATGATGATGAAAATGTCAGTTATTATTCAAAATTATTAGAATACAAAAAGCTGTTTTTAAGACAAGCTGAGATTTTCACAGAGTCAATTAGATTGGAAGGGGATGTGTTGAAACTGTCTGGTCTCTCCCCTTGCTTGCAAAAGGGATGCCTAGATCAAGTTCCTCTGGATTTTGTCCAGTTATGTTTCTAATGTCTCCAAGCAAGAAGACTTCAGAGTTCTTCTTGAATTTATTTGTCATGGACATAATGATTCCTGTTAAACAAATTATCAGAAAGATCACCATAGTAGTACATGGAAGCACTAAATTGTGGTGCCTTCTCTGTTTGATTATTTAATGCATTTTTCATGATATGACAGTTGTCCAGAAATTGGTGGAATGGTAAAGAATAGAGGAAAAATATCAAAGCAAGCAATCAGGATGACATCTTGACCTGGGCTGTAAAATTTGCTCTTGTGATTTTTTCTGTTTATTTAATAATTTCTGGTAGACAGCTGTGATGCAAAGGCAGAGGTTGTGTGATACGATTTGTTAACATAAGAGCACATAGCTCTGGATTTCCTATCAAAACTCAGCTGTGTTTTTTTACAGAATAGTGTTGAAATTAAATTGCACTGTTGAAATTAAATTGTGTGTATGCATTTTTGCCTCTAATCCCGTAAAGGAACGCAGGTAGGTACATCATTACATTTAAGCACAGTTCTATTGCCTGGGCTTGAAATCCCACTGACTTGAATTTTAATTTTACGTGTTTGCAAGGATTAATCTTTTTGTGTAAATTTATGAGATTGGCCACTCATTTTTTATGCCATTCATTAACTTTATGTTTTATAGCACAAAAATCTGCCCCTGTGTACTGATTTTTCATGTCTTTCCAGTGGTACATGATAAGCATTGTACACATCTACAACCGGTGGAGAAACAGTGAAATACGCTGTTACGTGAATGGTCAGCTGGTATCCTATGGTGACATGGCCTGGCATGTAAACACAAATGATGTAAGATTCATTGCTTTTCCTTTCTCATCACTTTTTGTTTTAGGGTTCATTCAAAAATTCAAAAAGAGAAAAAAAAAGTTACTTTTTTTGTCCTCTGGATCTTTGCAAATGGTCTTTTTAAAGTGTCTCTTTTATTCTTGTTCATCTACTCAATAAAATGTAATATTATTGACTTTTTGGTTTTTTGTATACATGTTGTCTCTTTCTATACTTTTGACTTTGGAAAGTTTGAGAGCCTAGACCTAATGAAGCAGCAAATACTGCTCTTTCTGGCTCAAAGTTCTGGTTGTAGAAGGGAGACAAAATTATTTTCTTGTGTTTTGCCTTCAGCTAAATCTGTGATAAAATTTCAGAGGTTCTTGATTCATCAACTTGCTACACTTTTGTTATTTTTTATTTATAATATGATTCTCAGTTTTTCCTGACTGCTATAAGGGATAAAGAAGCCTTAGGGAAATGAACTGTCTTTTGCTAAATTCTAGAGACAAAATAGGATTTCAAAGGGAGAGCTTAAATATTACATTAAATTAAAGTAGGAGAGCTCTGCCTTCCAAAGATTCTGATTTCCATTCTTTGGGTTTTTTGGTAGCACTTCAACTTGCAAGAAAAGGCTAGCCTTTCAGTTTTTGTAGAGCATGGTTTCTCCTTGGTAATATAAATATTTTCATAATAGGTGAAATGTGATGACTGAAAAGGAAGCTGGGGTCTCAGAGGATCGGGTCTGGATCATTGGTTATATGGTGTGGGGATCTGTAATCCTTAATGACAAATGCTTAGCAGGAGGAGCTACTCCTTCTGTTTGTGTTTTCTTCACTGTATTCTTTTCTACTTTCTCACGCAAAAAAAGTACAATCTTTTCTTAATGTGAAATTGGTTTACCAAGCTTTAGATATTTTGATATAAGTCTTAAATATGTGCTATGGTTTTATTTTGTCCTCTGGATAATAGTCTAAGCTATGAAAGACACTAGTTATCATTAGCTCTCCCTTTTTTAATAACAAAAATCTGTTCTGTCAATAGTAGGAAGTAAATTAGAAAGATCAAGAAATTCAGGAAAGCTGTATGAATGCAAATGTATAAAATACATGAAAGGGAAAAATAGGGGAGTATGTACATAGGCTTCTTACTATTTTGCATTACCTGGGAAGAGAAGCTCTTGTTTTAACTATACTAGAATGTTCTTGTTCAAGCAAGAACTGTACAAAACCTCAGTCTACCATTTTCATATGTGGCCTGGGAGGTATGGAAGTAAAGATAGAGGGAAGAAAAAAACAGTAAAACTCTAAAATATTGTTTGTTTATTTATTTTTAATTATTTTTTGTTGTATTTCTTAGAATCCATTCTTATTTATACAAGGCCATGAATTTACTATTTAAAGGTTCTTAACTATTCTGTAATGTGGCCAGGCAGATATAGGATATTGCATGATGTACTCATCATGGGTTCAGATCTGCATTCTTCACAAATATATGTTGAATTAATAGATATGTTTTCATTTTATTGAGCTTCCATTTATTAAATATTTGCAAAGTTAAAGTTTTGCCCAAATGTTAGAGGGAAGATATAAATTCAGATGAAAAAGGGAGAAGACATTATAAACATCTTTGTATTAGCTATTTCTATTTTGAATGCTGCTGATACTCTGTTTTCATAGAGCCATTTTTGGCTCCAAATTCATTACTACTATTTAATGAAATATAAAAATCATAGCAGTGCTAACATCCATTGTGTTCATATCCTATACAACATACCATGGCCCATAGTAAAGGGCTCATTGAGCTTATATTCCTAGAGGTAAATATAGCTGGGGATTATGGCAAAAAGGCAAAGTGACATGGATGGCAAGGTATAACATAGTCAAATGTGTGCAGCCACAAGCTCCTCAGTAGTCATGATCAGCTCCATAGGCCTTATAGGGTTAATTATTTATAAGATATCAAATGCACTTTGAGATGGAAGTTAAATTGAAGTGTTAATATTACAGCTGTACGACTAATAATTTTCCCCAGTTAGGGGAAGGGACAAAAGAAACATAGAACTTCTCTTCAAGGTGTAGAGTGTGGGCGTGTGGAGATTTGGTGGAAGATTTTTAGTCAGATAGTTGGATGAAGATGAATTGATGATATCTTGACATCTTTACAGAACTTTACATTTCCATTGTAGAATAAGGAAGTTGTAGAAGGATCTAAAAAGTTTATTTAAGTGATGAAAAGCCAACACACCAATACCATCAGTAGCACTTTTACTGCATTTGAAAAAAGGCTTATAATTATCAAGATTATTAAGGATAAAGTTTAGTCTTTAAATAACAAGTTCATAAGTCCCAAGAGTTTAATTTTTTTATTTAAATAAAATAGGAGGTTTTGGGCCAAGGGACTGAATGAAGTAGATTTGTCAATCTCTTTGTCTTGGAGTTGTTAATGACATGCTACCAGGAATGTACAAAAATACGCAAGCAAACTTGGAGTCTGTCAGGTTTAAACTGTGGGAATGTGAGATAGTTGGAGGAAGACCAAATGAACTATGAGTATTGGGTGCTGATTTCAAAATAAATAAATTAATTCATAACTCATGTTTACAGATTGCTTGGCATCTGGAACAGAAGTGGATAAAATTACCAGGAAATCAGGAGTTAGGCCTCCCCTCCAATTAAAAATAATGGAAACACCAAATCAAGAATGAAGTGCCAGAAATGGGAACGTGTAAACTGAGAAGAATGAAAAAAGACAGAAAAGGAAATTACTAGAGGCTAACAAACCTAGAACTTAACTATAATTAGAACTTAGAATCTGTTGAGAGCTAGAATAACTGTTGTACGATTAATGCTTACTAGTGGAAGCCAGGAAAATACCCTTATAAGAGGCAGGAATGCAGTCTCAGAATACTTAAGCATCAACTACGAAAAAAGTAGCATCAGTAGCTCAGAAAAGTTCCTCAAATAACCACTGAAAATGGCAATTGCTCAACATTAATTGATGTAACACTTTCTGACAGTAATGGCACACTGTCAGGAAAGCCTTTAAGGCTAAGTAGGACTTAAATAAAGTAACGGAAAATTTTAACAAAATTTTGCCATTAGGTTTACCAGGAGTCAAAGGGGTCTGATTAACTTCTCTTTTGTACTGTACATCCCGGATATGACTTTATGAATCAATTTTGATGTAGGGTTTTTGCCAGAAATTTTCTAATTTTGTCAAAATCTCTTAAAAGAATAGAAAGTCTAAGGGCAAAAAATTAAAAGAGGTAGATCAAAGAAGGTTAAATGAAAGACAAAATCCTGGATACTTCTTCCCTCACCTGTTCTTAAAGCTGAGCTCCAGATCTTTGTCTGTCCTTACACCTGAGTCCCCTTTTCCTTGTTAACAGCCTATCCACCTAGACCAGTTGCTATAACAGTTCACCATATTTGATTTTATTCTCTAGACTGACAAAAGTTTTCTTTAAGGTCAAACTCAGCAGTTAAGCCAGAAGAAAAAGCAGGTTTCCTAATGCAGGTTCTATTTTTTCAGCTCAAAAAGTGATGTCAGATTCTTGTTTGCATTCAATAAAGTACCTATGACTCAAGGAAACTGAGAGAATAACCTTCAAACATCCTTGAGCTTCTTCCTGTTGTCCTTTTGTGCTGCATCATGTTTTCTGGTTTCTCAGGTCCTTGTTCTAGACAGCTTTTTTGGAAGCACCTGAAAAACTTCACCAAATCCTTGCAAAATAGCCGCAAAATATCACTTCTAATCTGAAATAATATGATGTGGGTGGATGTAGAGCAGCAGAAGGGAGGGATAGTTTTTGGAAGAAAGAATGGAAAATAACAACTCTTGTGTGTATAGAATAAGGCAGAGGAGGATTTAAGGTCAAACCAAATCATTACAGGCTGTGGTCAGAAAGGGAAACTCTAATTTGCAACACCTGCAAATTAGAAAAACCTATATTTGTTTCTTTTTTTTCTGGAGGTGTTCAGCTCTATTGGCACAGCAGTGAAAGAAGGCGGCATTTCAGCGTGTGTTCTCGTGTATTAGCAGTGGGAGCTCTGAGTACAATTACAAGGAAGTTCAAGTGTGTCATGTTCCTAGAAGGCAATTTTCTCTGGTGTATGTTGACCAATTAATAGAAAACAAATGCTAACAGCCAGTCATATGAACCTCTAAAACAATTAATGCTACAATATTCAAAATTAAGTTGCTCACTACAGGGTAGTAATAAAAGATGGATAATAGTTGGTTTATCTTTTTAATTCCAGCCTCCCTTTATTTGTGGCTTTTGTAGCTGTGCATTAATATTATTTCATTATTAACTGCCTCTTTCTGATACAGAGCTATGATAAATGTTTTCTTGGATCTTCGGAGACTGCTGATGCAAATAGAGTGTTCTGTGGCCAGCTTGGAGCAGTATATGTATTCACTGAAGCACTCAACCCAGCACAGATTTTTGCAATACATCAGTTAGGACCTGGATATAAGGTAATACCAGATCTTAAGAAGCATAAAACGGGAAAAATAAGATCGAGAGATATAGTTGGAAAATATGTGAAGTATGTGAATATTTCTTCTAGAATCACATAGATTTTTTTCATGTGATTTGTTTTCAGCAACATAAGACTATTTTGTCAAGTATCCTAACTAACCCTAATTTCCTACCATCATTTTGAAAGATGAAATTTTTGTTTAAAACATAGCTGAAATATGTTTGTATGTGGAATTAATTACTTTGAGTCATAATCAGATTAGAGAAATTTTGTATTTGGTGCGCTGAATACCAGAGAAATAACTTTCTTATTTACTACTTGTGTTCAATAACCTGAGTTAAGGCAGATTAACATTCAACAAGGCATAATAAACCAATTCTGTTCAAATGCATGGTTTCAGACAGTCCTGTTAAGGTCAAAGTTGAGCTTTTTACTCATACTTTGTCACTGACATTGAGGGGACAGATTGGACGAATTAATGGTGCATGCATAAAGTTGGATCTCTAGTAAGACGCATGTCTTGGAATGGCTGTGTGTTGTATTATTTCATCAAGAAAAACAATACAGATACTTCACAGAAATCTGCACAAACTCCTTAGTGGGTAATACTTGAAAATTAATCTAACCCTAGGTAAAGAGTAATGGATTCCAGTTTATACTATCAATTATTCTCAAGTTTTATTTTTTCTAGTTTTTGAAATTTTTGGTTTCATCCAAAGTAGACTTTCTTTTTCAATGTATATCATATACTCTGAAAAGAAAAACTTTTAAAAGTCATAATTAAAAATCAACATTTAGATTCTAATTGTATTAATTTTGTGTGTTGAAAATGCATACTCAATCATTTGATTATAGCTAGCACTTGAATGGCAGAGGAATTTGGAAATATCTTTTATGGTATGTATCTATGTAGTGCAAATAACCACATATATATCAGGATTACGTGGAGAAGAAGAAGTCTATTGCATATAGTTGATGATTAAAATCTGCCTTGAAACTAAAAACATTAAGTCAGTTAAGAAAAGTCCATCACCTGTGTGAACAAGGAGTATTTTATTCCAAACTTTATACAGTATTTTGTTTGGACAAATATTTCTGCAAATATTTTTTGGTCATGCAAAAGAAATTAATATAGCCTCATACTTCTTAATAATAAATGTAGTAAACCTTTATGAATTTATTAAATTACTGGATTCCAGTATGCAGAAGCATACTGAAGTGATATCAAACAGGAATAAGGCTTTCATGTGTTTCAAGAAGTGAAAATTATTATGTAATATTTTTTGATTGTTGAAGGCGTTGATAAGGATATGAGCTTTCATGCTAAATGACATTTCCAATGTCTGCACTAATCTTATTACAGCTGTCAAATTGCCCTGCTTGATTCATAGGCTTCCCTTAAACTACATTTCTGCACACCTGTAGCTTCTTAGTGATTTTTTTAAAATGTCAGCTATATTTAATATTTTGGGGAAATTCTTCTTTTGTGTGTCATGGTTTTGGATTTGGGTTATCTACACAGAACAATTAATGTCTCCTTGGTCTCTGAAGAAGTTTTCTTCCTTGTCTAAAAATCTGGAAGTGTATTTTACTATTTAATACCAGTTAAAAAGAACAGGTTCCCAAAAGCAGTACCCTAGAAATAACATTTATTTCTTTGACTTTTTTTTTCCACCCCAAAAATAAGACAAAACAGAAGACTTTTTTTTGACCTTTTTCCAACACAAGATCTGCTCATAATCAAAAAAGGAACCATGTCTTGTAGTTGAGAGATTTCAGGGCACCAGCTGTAGCTTTCACTCAGAGCCTGCCTATTTCCTATCTCGTTTAAGGTTATTTCTGTAAATGCTTTCAGTTTCTGTGCTGTTGCAAAAGTCCACCAGTTCAGAATACTTTCAGTATGGGATTTAATAATCTAAGGGAGCCTCAACTGACATACAGCTTGTGTTCGTGAACATTAGAGATCATGTTCTTGCTCTTACTCAACTTGCTGATGCAAACTGGCCTTTCAGAAACTTTTCTTAAGTAGTTCACTACATTCCCTGTTCATTCTAATTGTTGGTACTGTTAGCCAATGAGGAAAATCAACAGTTCAGCTTTTCCTAAAAAGACTCTAGCTGAATTGTGAACTCCAGTTGGGTCAAAATTTTCTACCGAAGAAGGATTGTTCAAAATAGTTGAGATTTTTTTGAAAATTCTTCATACTCAGTAGATCTTCTTTCCTTCCTATTGCAGTATAGGGTGGTTCCTTTGATTTAAAATTCATACTTTGGTCCATTATTTCTGAGGATCTGATTCTTTAGGGGAAGCGACCATTCCTCTGCCTACTTCGCTCATGAGAAGAGACTATGATTTTGCCTCTCATTCAGCTTCACTCACAATCATTCATAATGCCCCTAGTCTACCATGACTGCCATTAAAACCTCTGGAAAACAGAGAAATCTGCATAATCTACCAGCATATAGGACAGTTTGCACATATCTGTTAACATACATAGTAAATATTGTTGCAAATGACACAAAGCCACAAAGTTCAGGAAAAGTGAGAGCTTGGTATACAGATAAAAAGGAATCTGTTGCACCTTGCTCCACTCCTGTTCTGTGGTGCAGGTAGAAGCAACAGGTTTTATGATCTAAAGAAGTCATTAAAATAAGTCTTACTTATTATGTATATCAAATAATTATATATTTAGGTATAATGTTTCTATTATTTATTGCACATGACATGCTTGTACAGTGTAGAAACATCGAAACAGTTCCTAGTCCTTCATGCTGATCCTTGCTCAGCATGTTCTTATGAGTGCATTTGGTTATAACCAGCATGCCCTGATATAAAAATTTATTTGTTAAGCAAATAGATGTTTTAGTTTGAAATACTGCATTTTCACTTGCAACAAAATGCTTTGTTTAAAAAAAAAAAGTTACATTGTACGAGTAGCAATATTGAGAAAATGACACTCTTAGCAGCTATTGCAAAGAAATTACTCATAATCAAATTTTAAGGGAAGAGAGGCGGATACACTGGCAGTAGAATCATGTGATTTGTCACTTCCCCATTAAGTCTTCCCAAATTAATTCATAATGTATCTTGAAATTTAAAACTATGTTTAGTAGAAAGATATTATGATTCAACATTTGCATTCCCAGGTTTTATCTGTAATAAAGCACACTCATTTTGAGCCCTGCCGTTGCTGAACAGGACTTTTACCTACTCTGTGGACCCTTTCAGTTGTTGGAGATTGAAGAAAGGAAAAGGAAATGAGAGCAGCATCCTTGTTCTCCCTGTGCTTTCCCTGCTGCCCATCCTCATTCCCAGGCAGCAAGGAGAGGAGAGTCTGTGCTGGGATCCCGAGGGGCTGATAAACAGAATGGAGGGGCAGGGAGGGTAATGTGACAGGAAGAGATGCATCTGATACCAGTGTTTGGAGCTGTTCATAAAAGGGTGTTTCTCAAAGCCCCGTTCTAACAGCCCTGCTAAATCTGTGCCACTCCTCCTAACCCTCCCACAGGCATTTCAAAGCAAGTTATCAGATTATTCCATATGTTGCTTCTGAGTTTGTTTTTGATCAGTGCTGCAATGCCAATCGTTTTGTCACATAAGGTTGGAGTAAGAATACACTCATTCATGCACACACACAGACACAAATAGCACCAAAATTTGCTTAAACCAATTATATAGTACAAGAAAATATTATATGTATGATTGCTGAACCTACAGGGGCAAAATGTGGTGAATAGTACATCAAAAAGCTGCATTCCTGCTGCTAAAGGAAGGGGGAGAGCTGCTGGTATTCAAGCAGTTCCTGATCAAGCACAGATTTTTTTACTGGAGAATACAGTGCTGAAGTAATTCTTATCTCTCTCTGTTACTTCCTATTCCTGTAGGAGCAACAAACATGCTTTATATGGATCCTGTATATGTATTTTTACCTTATAGAGAATATATTAAATCCAAGAGTCTTTCTCTCTTGATGCCGTCACACTGCTTGTGCCAGACCTCAGAGTTGCATATGCACAACAGCCTCTACTACTCTCCTGTGGATGTATTTTCCCAAGTCCACAGTACAGTATGCATATACTGAATTTCTTTTCTCTTTCTATGGATCAGTGCTAGTAATAAAGGAGTATCATATATCAGAATTTTTAGCCTCTCTTTACATTGTGTTACAATAATCTTTTAGGTTAGGAGCCCTGAATTTCCAATTTATGACCACTTTTCTTAGGCTTTGATGGTAGAATATTCCTTTAACTCTTGTTTTTTTCTGCAAAAAGCGTGAGGCAGTATTATGTTGATTCATAATTTATTTGTGTCTGACTTTCAAATAGTGATTTCTAATAAATCCCTGTGGCATATTGAACACTGAGGAGGTAGAATAATGTCAAAATTGTGTATAAAATTGATTTAACTTAAGAAGTTTAGAACATTGCAAAATTTCATGGTGATGAAATTATAAGATTTTGTGTTGAAACACTTTGACTTATTTAAACAGCAAAGTTATAGAAAAGTGTATGGTGGAAAAATCTTACGAGTTTGGAATCTGAAAAAGCTGAGAGCCATGAAAGATTTTCAGGGTAATAAGTGTTTTCATGTGGTAAATCATTAAAATACAGTACAAGCATCATGTAGATATCTTTGGAAATCAGTGAAATCACTAAATTGTTTTCCCTCTGCAGAAAGTGCGCAAAGATTTCTATGCATAGTTAAAATGCCCTCTGGGGTGAAATACGTGTCACCTTCCTCAGGACAAATCTGTAATCTGTAGCAGTCATTTCCTGATAAGTGAGATGTAGGCAACCATATCAACAGGGAGCCAGCTTTCAAATTCTAAGCATAATATTCCTTCTTTGGGAATTTCTACTTCAGTAAGTAGTGTAGCACAATAGGAACACATTTCTAGATTAAAACATTTAGTGCTGAGGAGCGAATACTCACAGTGTGCTATATTGGTGGTTTTAGTTTGGATTGGTTGCAGTCTGATCCTTTGGGCTGAATGAATACCACCAATTGCAGGATATTTGAGTTTCAGCCTGAAAGAAGTCTCTTTGGTTCTGAACAGCTTTGCAGTATGAACAGAGTAGTAAGTGGGGGCACTGGGAGTTTCCCTACAAAACAGACTCCTAACCCAAATGCAAATCACAGAAACACAGAGTGGTCAAAGAAGTAGGAAGAAACTGGAAGCTGGAGGTCCTCTGGTCTACCCTGCTCAAAAAGGGTTGCCTAGATCTGGTTGTCCAGGACTATCTCCTGACAGTTTTTTAATAAGTCCCAAGACAGAGACTCTATCACCCTGCTGGACAGCTTCACAGAGAAAAAGTTTTTTCTGATGTTCAGAGGGAGCCTTCTTTGTTCCAGTTTTGCCCATTAACTTGTGTCCTGCCACTGGGCACCACTGAGAAGAGTCTGACTCCATCTTCTTTTTAACCTCCCTTCTGTTATTAATATATGAGATCCCCTCTGCCAGTTCTTTTCTGCAGGTTGAAGAGTCCCAACGCTCTCAGCCTTTCCTCATAGGAGAGATGCTTCAATCCCTCCGTGTTTCGTGATCATTCATTGCACTCTCTCCAGCAAGTGCATGGCTCCCAGTGGGAGCCCAGAACTCCAGGTGCAGCCTCACAAATGCTAAGTAGAAGGGAAGCAACACCTTCCTCCACCAACTGGCAACAGCCCCTCCTAGTGCAGCTGAAGATATTGTCCTTCATTGTCAAACGCAGACTGAACCACAGACTTTCCATTTACGTGCATTTGCCCTTCCTGCTTGTGTTTTCTGTTATGGTACCTGTGTCTGGTACCTTTCCAGCATTGCAGCCTCCCTTCTGCCGGACATCACCAAGGCTGGGACAGTGCTGACCCACAGATGTGCTCCATGGGTTCTCCAGCAGCTCCAGCCAGGTGGCCAGTCTGGTCAGCTTATGGCCCACATACAAAGGGGTGTTAGTCAGCAGACCTTATGTTGCTATGTGTCAGTCACTTGAGCAGATGCGCTTTCCCATTGTTTGGCTGTAACCAAAAGAATTTTTTTCAGGGTTTCCAGACACCCTGAGAGCTCTGAAAAGCCTGGATGGGGTTTATGGGGTTACATCAATGGTAGGAACCTCTAATTTGTTTGGAAAGAGCAGCTGATAGCTTATAAGTTACCTGTTTTAATTCTAACATGGATAACAAAAACTCCAGGGCTGGTGCTTTCAATAGTTTCAGTGGCAGAGGACTTCATACTGGGGGGAAAAGAGAATATTTGGTAGGACCAAAGGGATCAAGAGGATTGTGATCACTATATGCAGTGAAAGCAAGGGAAATGATTAATGTATAATCTCAGAAATAAATTATTTTAAACTCAGTAAATATTTTAACAATAACATTATGTATATACACACACATATATATTTATACCTCCTTTTATAATAAAATGGTGGTAATTTCTAACAAATTTGCTTTCCTTGTATCTGTACAGCACTGTACTGTGTTACTGTGTTACTACTAGCTGTCTTTTTGCCACTGTTAAATGATTGTTATATGCAATTGTTATATGCCAAGAAAATCTGACAATGCTTTACAGAAAGGCAGAAATCTGTTATCTTGTGCTTTATTGATTTGTCAGTGTTGCCAAAAAGCTTAATTTTAAATCAGAAATAAATCATGATAGGTTTAAAAATAACAAAATTCTTCAGTCTTCCTTGGAAAACTCTGAATTTGAGAATAATTAATGTGAAATGTGGCATTTATGATTTATTTTGGATTTTATTATAACTGGCTTGTTTGTATATACTCCTGACTGTTAATGAAGCATGGTTTTTAATGTTATTAAAAAAATAACTATTCCTTTAATCAACATGGTATAGCATTTTATATTCTAATATGAGTGAGTTCATATAAACTAAAATACAGCACCTTTAATTTTTTCTTTATTTTTAATGTGTTTTATTCTTAAATTTTGGTTTAATATATTTATGGCTGGTTAATGTGACTTTTTTTAAGATAGTTACTTCTGAAACTTGTAAACACTGATGCTGAAAGGAGAGATAATACATAAAATACCAAATAATGTATTGACACATTGATGTGGTGTACCCTAAATAAAAACAAATCTATCTTATTGCTCAGTAGCATTCAGCTACTGGTAAATGCAAGCAAAGTTAAGTAGTTTATTTATTCCCTCTCCAATGTCCAATGTAGGGTTTTTTGCACATTTTGTGGCAAGGAATTTGTCTAAATTAATTACTTTGTAAAAACTTTGGTTTTTTTCAGAGCACATTCAAGTTTAAATCCGAGAGTGACATTCATCTGGCTGAGCACCACAAACAAGTGCTGTATGATGGGAAACTGGCAAGTAGCATCGCTTTCACCTACAACGCGAAGGCCACCGATGCTCAGCTATGCCTTGAATCCTCACCAAAGGAGAATCCTTCAATTTTTGTACACTCCCCCCATGCTCTCATGCTTCAGGTTGGTGCTGCTAAGTTGATGTTCTGTGATTACTGTAGGCTGAACATCACACAGAGGATTTGTCTGCTGCTGTACAGAGATTGTTCTTTTGTTCCCTGCCAGCTCTTAATATGACTTTCACTTGAACTGTTCTTTCTTTGCTCTCTTTCTAAAGCAAGGAAAAAAATGTTCCATAAGAAATATAGGCTTCATACTATAAGGCACAGTTTGCCATGATACAAAAAATTTTAACTTTAATGTTTGCCTTTAAATACAGTGATTACAATTGAAGTATAAGTATTGAATCAAAATTTTAAAAAGTCTGCACTCAATTTGTTATTTCAAAATTATATTTTTAGCTGTCCTTTAAAACTGAGGTTAATTGTGGTTTTTCCTTTATTTTGTGTATTTAGGATGTGAAAGCTATTGTAACCCACTCCATTCACAGTGCAATTCATTCCATTGGAGGGATCCAGGTTCTTTTTCCTCTCTTTGCCCAGTTAGACAATCGACAGCTGCATGACAGTCAGGTGGAAACAACAGTTTGGTAAGCCTCTTTCTTTCTTATTGCATTAGATAGTTCAGTTAAGAAATAGTTAACTGAAAAAACAATTAGCTAATACTTAAATTGACAACAAATTTGGAAGACAGAAAAACTGGTTGTGTATTGGCTAATGTGGAATATTTATTTTTTTAAGTATCTTTTGCAGGATGTACTTTGCATTGAAGCATTGTAAAGTAAGGGAAATAGAAAAAGAAATGCTTGGTTTGAAATAAGCTTGGAAAAAAAAATCCTGGATGTTTTTATTTACTGGCAAAGCAGAAGACAAAAATGCTTTATTCTAGTTTAAGGAAGGTTATGTGTGCATGTGTCTCCACACAGAAATAAAATGTATGTGAAATTCATTAATGAGCTGAATCTGTAATAGATGACAAAGCAATAACTAGATCTGCTTAAAAAGAAAGAACTAATGTAATGTAAGTTTTAGAAGTTGAGATAAAGACTAATTCTTCCCAAGTGTGGTCTACCCAGTGAGTGAGAAGATTCATAATGTTTAATTGAAAATGTACAGAGCATTTCTGGAGTTAGTTGAACTGTAAGTAGAAAAAAAATTACTCTTGAATAAGTCAATGCATTTCTTCTATAATTAGATTATATTCTAAAAAGAGATCTGCAATTCATTGTGCTATATGATTGTAAAAGTGCATAATGCAAGAGGATGTGATCCTAACTCAAGAACATGTTGAAAAAAAAAATTAAGCAAATGGCTGCTTGATGAGATGTAATTTTTATGTTGAATTAACATGGTTTTGGTGTATGTGCATTATTTTCTCGTATTTTATTTAATGGGATGTAGGTATCAAGAAAAATAATGCTGGAAGTGAACAAGGAAGTAGGCAAATAAAAGCATAAAATATATTTGGGATCAAAGAAAGAAGGTGATGGGGAAAGAGTGCTAAACATGTAAAGGTTCATTTGAGGAGTGGAATAAGGGAAGTGGTGTACTTAATGAGTCCTTTCCTTGTTCCCCCTTATTTATTAGATTATTGTCTCTCTTTATCTACCTGATGCTTAGTTATACCTGTCTTACCTATAAAAGTATATCTACAAAAGCAACAGAAGGCTGTCCCAGTTCTACTGTTTTTCTGAATCCTTCTCACCTCTTTCTCTCCTGCAAATACCAAAATCTGTTTAAAAAGCTCAGGGTTTTCAATTATTTGATTTTTTTGTTTGGATTTTTTTAATATTTGAAGGGCTTTACTAACAGAACCCAAAACCTCATCATCTGAATATAAAAAAAAAGAATTATTAAAATTATCTATATTTTGTAAGTAAGACAGGTAGAACGGAGCATCTACTTTTTAAGATTTATAGTTTGATAAGAAATAGGCAGGTTTCCTATCAGTTTCTACAGATATGAAACAACCCAGCTTGACAGGAATTAGTTTGATGTGTTGATTTTATTTATTAGCTTAATATGAAAAATCTGTGAGTTTCCAATAATTTTTATTAATGTCTTCAGTTTAATTGAATTTATCTTAAAGATCATGGCAGCAAATAAGATGAATGCCATGTAGTATCCTACCTTCCGAATCTGTCCTCTCATCCTGTCTTTCAATAATTTTCTTGTCATAGCTGGCACAGGTATTTAAACTTGAGAGTAGGTCTGGAAGTAATCCTTCCTGAGATTGTGGCATTTGCCTTTGTGCCTCTCCTGGAAAGCCAAGGTCCCAGTCCATTGCTGCCTCCAGTGTAAAATTCAGAATTTGCATCATTGAGTGCTGGTAACCCTCTCTCTCTCTGTTTTGAAGGGAAGAATGCTGGATATTGTTCCTAAAATTTCACATCTGTAGTGTGATGTAGCTGTGCTCCGATAAAATCAGTTACTTGAATTTTCCCACACTGTGACAGCCAGAATGTGACTTGCTGAATCGGTCTGCCTGGACAAGGGTTTCTAATGAAAATGCAGCCACTGCGTCATGTAGTAGAAATCTGTTGTAAACTCCTGAACTGCTGTAGAGAAGATCCAAGGACTATTAAGGGTGGCTAATTTATTAAAGGAGTCTGTGTCACAAAATGTTTTGCCTGTAAACGGAGGTAACTTGCCTCTCTAGTTCTCTCACACAACATCTATTCAGATGACTCATGTTTTTGAATGAAACCTGATTAGTAGTCTTATTAGCTTCATCACATATTATGAGAAAACAATTGAAAAGGCCTAAGAAAGAAATCACTTCCCCTTTCTCTTCAACAAGCTTATAGAAAGAAACAAACATTTAAACTGGAAGCTAAGGAATCACTTTAGAGATGTGCCATAGCTGTCGCTCATGGAAACATTAATTGTTGGTGTATGATTTTCCTTAATACTCCTTTATCTGTTTATGCTATGATTAATTTTCAATAGTTATCATACTAACTGCCTGTGATGGAGTTATTCATACAATCTTTCTGTATTAGTTTGGAGAAGATGAAAATACAAATAAAGGAATTTTATCTTTATAAAGGATTCTTTCCCAAAGAGAATCAGACAAAACAAATACCTGTATTACTCTCTTTTATATAAACTCTTCAAGTTAAATGGTCTGTAATTAATAATCATACTTAGATCTCTAAACAACATGCCTACCTTAGCTAAAGGTGCCTTTTAATTGGCCTTTATCTACCAATCCAGATAACTTTGTAATACATGATCCAAGATGAAACTTCTATTAAGGCAAATCTGACAGAGGAAATTATAATGAGGAGTCTAGAGAAATTCATCTGTGTAGTGGTTTAAAAATAAAATATGGAATAAAAGAACTGCAACAACAACAAAACAAACAAAAAGCCAAGGCAAATTTCACTTTCATCCTAAGGGTGCAAATTCCTGACTTCTAAGGTACATCTAAACAGTATCATAACCACTGGAGGTACTGCATCATTGTGTTTTGGTCTATCACCTTTTTTTTCACCTGCTTTTTAGTAATGGAAAACTACTGGATTTTTTTCCTTTGGAAATTAGTTATATTTTCTGTAATTATCATAGTTCTCTGATTTAGTGTTGGTTGACATATATAGTTTCATTTTTTATCTGTATCTTGGCTCCACTGCGGACAAACTGATGTGTTCCAGGAAGGGGATGATATAGAAGAGATGTAGGAAAGGGATGAAGCATCTGTTATACCTAGGGGTGTTGAAAGTAGGAAAGAATTGAGAGAATTTTTGTGTGGCAGTGCACAGGATTTTGCAAGTTTAATGTGTAATGTCAATTACTGTGCAGCAATCTGATGCATGTTAGTTGCCAGTAAGTTTGTTAAATTCTGTTTGAAAAATTGTTCAACTTAGTCTTCTCATCAATATTATTTTCCTTCTGTCAACAACGACCTTTTTAAAAGAATGATTTTGGCAACCTGTTTCTGCTGATAAATATTTTCATATTTCAAATCTTCGGGTTTAATTTGTGTTCAGCTGCCAAGGTGAATAAATAAATTGAGTGTCCCTAGAAATTGTTAAAAGTTCTGGATACAGTCCTCCAAATTAGACAGATTAAATTCTTAGAATGCAATATTGAGGGGAAAAATACATTACTTCAGTATGGATTTTTATATCTAAATACACATTTCCTTGAGGTCAGTCAGACAATGTGGGGAAAGAGAAGTTTTGAAGAGGCTAGGAAAGTTCATCTGAGAATTCAAGCAGATCAGATGCTCTCTGGCATAAAATACGTAAGGTGAAGAACTTTACATGTGAAACCAGTCTCATGTGCGGCAGCTGTTACTTCGTGCAGTTTCATTCCTCCCTTCTCCTCCAAAAAGGAAGTTTCACGTAAAAGAAGCCTAAGCAACCTCTCTGAGAGAAAACAGTCCACAAAACAAAACCCAAGCCATAAATACCATACAATTCCCTACCCCCTACCCAAAAAAAAAAACCCAACAAAATGCCCCCCAACCCCACAGACAGCATGTAGTCTGTTTTCTGCCTATCTCTGATCATCTTCAGGTAATACCTTCAGTACTGTACATGCAGTGAGAATTTTAAAAACTTCCATTTTGATTTTATAGTTCTTCTATGAGTAAAAATATTGCAGATTTTTTACTTACTTAAATTTCTGCATAATAATGTGGGCAAACTGCTAGTTAAATTCAATTATTATGTTAATTTTTATCAATACTGTGGTCTTATACAGTATTAATCTCAAACTTCATTGTACCTCTATGTGCCTGCCAGATGGTTCTCCTTAACTGCTGCATTTTCTGGTACTTGGATTTTTTTAATGTGCTTGAAGGTGTAATGATGCATTCATGTGTGCAATCCCAAGATTTGAATTACTATATACTGCAGTCAACTCTATTATTTATGGTGGCAATCTTGGATAATGCAGAAGGATTAGAAGTTAGAGTTACTGCCTGCAGACCTGAGCTGACTCTGCAGAGCTGGATTAAGGTATCTTTATGTGTCTGGATCAATAGATGTTAAAAGCCATTTTGGAATTAAGTGAAAGCATAGCTCATTCACAAAGGCATTGGCTAAATTAATACATTTTCCTGAAACTAGAAACACTGGCGTCACTCTGCAGTAGCAGCTAAGGTAGCTCTGTGCAGAGGTAATGGGGGCAGGCAGGATTAATTAGTTCAGCCGTAGCCTCCATAAAGATGGTTAATATCTAAAAAGTGATATTTGGACACTGGCTGCATCTGAATTACTACACTTTTTTTGAGTCAGCCCTTCTTACATAGACCCAGCTTGTCTGTTTCTGTATCTGTGGCACAGTTAGGTATAAACTGGTCACTTATGATTTCTGAGTTGACTTGTGGTTTATGTGTGCTTAAATAGAGGGAAAGAGGGAAAAATCTTTATTGTTATGGTGTCAGTGTGTCTTACAACTTGCATTCAGAGTCTATCAGAATTTCTAACAGTTGTATAGAGATTGTATTGATGTGAGATAAGAATAACTTTAGCCCATGAGTTTACATCTAAATTCATAGAATGAACAAGTAAACTGTGATAACAATGTAAAGGCTTTTGACAAAGTACTTCTGAGAACAGAAAATGAACTTAAGTCTGTATATGGTACAAAAATCTTTACAATCCATTTTAAGAATATTTTTTGACATTTCAATATAATATTAGCAGTATTTGCTATTGTAATTTAAATTCTAATTCTGCAAAAATGTATGCTGTTTCTTGACTTTATGCATAATGGATTGTTGTCCTAAGTCATAGGGTTACATATAGAGGATGGTAGTAAGCACCATCTATCTAAATGGAATTTTCTTTCACCTCTTCAATTTTTAAAAAAATCTAAATTTAAATCTTCAGCACTTCATGTGAGTTGCTTATAGATTTTAATGTAGTAAAAATGATTAGATTCTTATTTTAGATGACAAATACAGTAGAAACTTTTGGTTGGGGTAAGAAAAAATTGATGCATGTAATCTGGTTTGAAGTTGATGTGACAGCTTGAAAGGCTGTTTTGATAAAAGCTTTGGAGTACTGTAAATGGATTTTATCTGTGTTCTTTTATTGCTGACACTCCGTGGAGCATTCTGTATGTGATTTTAGACGGATTATTATGACCATTCAACAATGAAGAAAGACAAGGCACTATTTCATGTTCCCAGCATGTACTTTGGCTACTCTGTTCTTTTGCATGGCAGTCTTACTCAACGAATAGAATAAACCTTGTCTTCCTCAGCACTTTGATTATTTTTTGGTGCTGACATGGATTAACCAGTCTCCACATTTATTTCAAAGAGATTCTATTTGAAGAGAAAGTGAACCTTTAGATGACTAGATACTGTAAGTAAAGTTGAAATGTATCATATGCAGGTTGGATATTTTCTTTAAGTTCCTTTTTCATCCCTGCAAAACCCACAGTTTTCACTCTTGCCTGTGCCTGCTACCTGTGTGAGAACTTTCGTGGTTGCAGACACTTGTCTGTACAGCTAGGAACTGTTACATCTATTTAAGTTTTCGAAAAGGAATAACGATTTTATGTATGCATTGTATATGCACTTCAGTACATTCTGTCATCTACCTTTTTGAGATATTTGAAAAGTAATTTTAAATACTTCCTTCCTGTCACAGGCTTTTTTTCCTTTCTCCCTTTCCTCTGGGTTTTTCAACAACAGATGAGGGTATTTTTGTTTTATTCTCATCACCCAAGAGTCAATTATGATTTATTTTCCCTGTGGTGGATCGATCTGTCATATGTCTCCACTGCTGGTTTTCATAACATAGTTTCACTTTCTTGACAATTCCATCCCCTGAAGTCTTTCATATCTCTTATGTTTCTGAACCTTTTCTGAACATTTTCCCTCCCTGTACTTTCGGAACACTTCACTTAAAGATACTGCTGGGATGGACTGTTGGGTGATGTCCTTGTAGCCTCTGGAGTCCCACTCCTGCCATTGTAATATGTGAAAAATCACTGGAGAAGTTTTTCAACAGGAAAAAATAAGATTTGTATTCTTTTAAGGAATTGTTCACCACCTTAAGCCTATTTCTATTCACTTAAAAGATGGTGATTATTGAGAAAGCAACATTTTTAATCTGAAAAAAAATTTGTTCTTTACATGCAGTGCTACCCTATTGGCTTTCTTGGTTGAGCTTCTTAAGAGTTCAGTAGCCATGCAAGAACAAATGCTTGGTGGAAAAGGCTTTCTAGTCATTGGCTATCTCCTTGAAAAGGTATGTTTGGAGGATTTTTATATTTGTTCATAGTATTTCTAGTGTAATTGTGGTATTTTCAATCACTTGGCTCAAATGTGTGATGGAATAAAATATATTTGTGACATACATATTGCAAATTAAAAATATTTTATAAGTTGTCTACAGGAGCCTCTTCATCTTCCTCATCCTCTTATATATCAGTATTCAAAGAATCCATTTTCTCAAGGTGGTTCTGTTCTCTTATTTATGTTCTTACTTTAGATCTGTTTGTGAATCACTTTTAAGTAATTTCATTTCTGCACTTTCTGTCCCCCCAAACTCACTTAGGAAAGTTCTCTTGTTTCTAGTTTGTGCAAACAGAAGAAAAGTGATAACTGAGATTTTGTGTGTGTGTGTATGCGTAGGTTAATAAAAGTTAAATTAATCTTCTGTGACAATTCTGAAATTGTCAAAATAGTTGCCCTGTGTTTTGAAGTAGAAAAACTGGAACAAAATTTAATTTCTGAAAGAAATACTTGCAAGAGGCATTCCCTGTACTTGCTCGTTTTCAGGCGTGATGAGCAGTTATCACAAAACTGAGGTTCAGTTCAGTTGTCTGAGGAACATCACCTGCCTCCCTGCCTCATGGCACCCTGTTACTGTAGTTTAATAATCTAAATAATCTGATAGCAAACTACTGTCAGCTATACTAAAGTAGTGATGGTCCTATGATTGAAGCTCATGGCTCTGCCATTCTTGACTATCTTCTACTGGGCTTTTATTACCACGAGGTCAGAATAGCAATCTTTTAAGCAGAAGATAAAAATCATAATATTACCTTTCAGAAATGTTCTGAATTTTGAAGAAGAATGATAAGTAGTTTCTCTCATTCTGTTCCCTTTGTTCTTTGCGCTAGGGAAATACCTTCACTCAATACCTAAGAGCAGATTTTCTGTGATTCTGTTTTCACTTCTGAGCAAGTATGATTTAGAATTTCAAAGAACTAGCCTGAGGGTTTTTTTTTCCAAGGGTAGGTTTTCTTGTGCCGTAACCATAATGAATTTACAAAGCTGTTAGCTTTGGTTTGGTGAGTTACACACAGTCAGACTGGTGAGCCCTCATGGAGGCTTTCTCCTGAATAGAGCACTGTGGTCTATACACATGGAATGCATCAGTTTAGAATGTTGTACATGATTTTTTTTTTTTAAAGTTTGCATGCTCTTCTAATTAACACCTGTTCATTAGACTTGGACATGTGAATATTCAAAGGATTTTTATTGATCACAGCATAATTCTTAAAACATATGGTTTTTTCTGGGTATTTTTTAATGTTATATTCACTTAGCTGCAGTTTTTTGAAAGTATGTATTCTATTTTTTTCAATATATGCTTATATTCAGTTGGCACACATGGTGGGAAAAAATCCTTTTGTTTCCTAGTCTCAATTTTATTATTTGTAAATTATCTGTTGTATCTGTTGTTCATTTGCATGTAATCAAATACTTCAGAGAAGACAGAGAGCTTTTTTTTTTACTTGAACTTTCAAACAGCATTTTTGTTCTTATTAGTTGCAGATTATTTATTATGAATTTTGATGTACAAGCCAAGGGAAATTCAGCATCCAGGCTGAACTTGTATTACTGACGAGTAGACTTCAGTTCTAAAAATAATAAATGGAGATTTATCAGACTGTACTTACAGAATTAAAAATAATTGAAAAATAGAATCACAGAATCATTTAGGTTAGAGAAGGCCTTTAAGATCGAGTCAAACTGTTAACTCAGCACTGCCAAGTCCACCACTAAATCTTGTCCCTCAGTGCCACATCTACACATCCTTTAAATACCTCAGGGATGGTGACTCCACCATTTCCCTCAGCAGCCTGTTCCAGTGCTTAACATTTTGTGGAGAAGGCAAGGAGAAGGATCTTTAGAGTTTTTTATTATTTATTAATCTGTTAATTTAGTATACAAAGAAGTTTGTCAAAGTCCTCATGCCACTTTACTACATAGGAGCAGGTCTCAAGAGTGATTTCATGGCATATGCTATGAAACTGAAAGAGTCCTGAAATTTGAGGAAACCATGAACCCAACTCCTTCAAATACCTTAAACTTCAAAAAGTTTAAGAAGCAAAAGCAAGTCTCCCAATAATGTGTGTTCACACACTGAGACGCCCAATTTCAGTAAAACACTTGTTTAATTTCAGAGGAGATAAGGACTTCAGATGAAGTTCTCAAGAACTGTGCTGTAAAATGTAGGATTGTGACTGGATTCTAATAAAATGAAAAGAAATCCAACTAAGCAAAATATCAAAAAAACCAAAAAAATAAAGTTATTGATTAATATTTTAACCTGTTAAATATAGCCATTAGAAAGATAATTAATATTAATTAACATTAATATTGTTAGAAAGTATAAACTACCTTCATATTCAATGACACCAAAACATGCAAGCTGCACATATTTAGTAATGATGAGCCAGGTGAAAATATTGCTTTATTGTTCTGCTATAATTATATTAAAGAAGAAGATTTTTTCTTTATCTTTTTTCTTTCTGATTATTTTCCCCCAGTCATCTAGAGTTCATATAACCAGAGCAGTTCTGGAACAGTTTTTGTCATTTGCAAAATATTTGGATGGATTATCTCATGGAGCACCTCTACTGAAGCAATTATGTGATCACATTCTTTTTAATCCTGCTATCTGGATACATACCCCTGCAAAGGTAATGGTACACTTGAATAATGTTATGACTCCTCTATAACAAAATTGAATACTTGTGTTCTTTTATAGCATTCTACTTAGAGTTTTGGTTCTTCTCTTTTGGATTTTTTTTAATAAACATGGTAATAGCAATGATTTTTAGATCATGAAGTCTGTACCCTGCTTAACTATATACTCCAATGACTTTTATAATTTTCTAAAAGCCGTTAAATTATTGTCTAAGGTTCTGTCTGATTCTATGAAAAGACTGTTTCAAGGAACCCAGTCCCTTTTACACTGATTGCATTACATTGTTTTCCTACAGATTCAGCATAAGATTTTGTATTTTTAATTGCAGGTGAAATGTGTTTTGTTACACATTAATGTAAGCTCTCATTTTTAATTCCAACTGTGTATCCTAGTTTGATAAAATCTCTAAAATGTTATTGTTCATCTCTGGTAATAATGAATTATTTGTTTTCCTTAGTAATCATAGTTGACATATGCGAACCAAAGTGAAAAGTGGCATTGTCCTAAAAACTAAAAATATATAATTTTTGTATAAAAAGTCAGAATAGAAAGCAAGCCAATATGTTTATCATTACTTAATGATAGAAGGTACCAGTGCAGCCCCTGCACTAACCAGAGTATTCATTACTTTTTCGATTTTTTATATCATATTCAAAGTCTACTCTAAAAAGACCCCTTAAATTTAAGGTTACCGATACAGAGCTTATATTTGTGTGGGTGACTGTTCCACTCCTCAGGTGCAGCTATCTTTGTACACCTACCTGTCAGCCGAATTCATTGGGACTGCCACGATCTACAACACCATACGCAGAGTGGGCACGGTGCTGCAGTTAATGCACACGCTGAAATACTACTACTGGGTGGTCAATCCTGCTGATAGCAGTGGCATTACTCCTAAAGGATTGGGTAAGTGCCGCACGAGAGGAAGAAAAATATAAGCATTTCTCCTGTAGGAAGGTTTGTGATGTAAATGTTTGAAAGCTCCTTGGATCTGCAGACAAGGAGGTAAATAAATGGCAATAGTTTGTAACAGTGGTCATCAGTAGTAGGACTATGGAAGTACTTTTTGGTGTATCATAAACCCATGCTGATAATTTATGTTTATATGTATTCCCAGAAGATTCCAACTCTGGTCTCCAGTCACGTAGCATATACTTTTGTGGGCATACTTTAGGAAACATATTGAAAAGATTGATTTTTCTTCTTCTGTAATAAAGAGGAAATATTACATGCATTTCATATGCCAAAAAAAGCTTTGTGTGGTTTGAGTGATTAGTAGTGTTAAGTGACCTTGAAAAGAGAGTGGAAACATCTAGTTCTCACTGCAGAGGTCTCTAAAGCTGTATTTCCAGTTCAATAATATTTTTTCTCTGTCCTTATAAAATAGAGAATTATTTAATTTTGCTTAAAGTGATGTGCTTAGCTTAGCAAAGGAGGTGCTGAATGACAGCACCAGCAAAATGCAATAATGGATACTGGTTGAATGCTTCATGTTACAGGTGTGTATTAACCAGAGCAAATCGTTCTAATCCTATACATTCTGGCTGTAATTTCCATTGCCTTTAGCTATCTACTTGTGTAAAGCACGAAGGATTTGGCTGAAAGTCTCTTAAAAAATACCTGATAAAGGAGAATTTATTATTTTTTTTTATTGTGTAACTATTAATGTCATGCGTAGAAATTGAATAATTGGGGAATGTTTTTAGTACTGTCACATACCCAAATATTCAAGAGTGTGACATATATAACACATTAGTTATTGGGTAATTCTTATTTGTAAGTGAGCTGTATGCATAGGGACTTCCCTCAAAAATTTTTTTTAATAAATAAAACTGGAAGTAACAATTCTTTTCCTAGATTAGGTGTCCTGATAGGCAATGAAGGTGTTGAAGCTCACATAAAGAGCTTCTCTAGGATCTTGGATGACATTCATAGTTCTCGCATAGTATAATATTAGATGAAGAGTAGTCTTCAAAAATTATTAGAATTTATTTTAAAATACTTAACAAAAGCCCACTCTTACCTGTTCATTTAAAGGAAAGGTTTTAAATCCTAGATAATGAAAATTACCTGGGGTGGTTACTTAATTAGCTTGAAATCTTTGTCAGTGATAAATTATATTATCCACTTATGCTGATTCTGGCTTCCTGCTGCCAAAATAGAATTAAATTCTTTTTTTGGTGCCTGCAGTGATGTCTCCTTCAGAGCTAGATGTCTGCTGATTATGCACAGTGGAATGCAGGAGTCAGTTGCCTTAATACAGGTTTCTAGCGTCATTGTACTCTTGGTGGGGCATCTCACCTGCCTCTCAGAAGGATGCAGGTTTCCTGTGTATCCAACACCAAATCTGCTTGTTTTGGCTAGATATTTTGCATACTTTATGGCGTGACAACCTACACTGGTAAGTATGTTTAGGAAGCTGTGTCTTACCTCTAATTGACAGGCACTTGAGAAATGCTTTGTCTGGAATGTAGCTGCTTCCTAGACTGTGTTGCCTCTATTGATTAGATCTCCACCAGCCTCGGTGGGAGGTTAGAAGCTGGTCTTGTGTAGGAGCTACGCTGTTGATGTCTGAAACTAGGGTGAGCTGAATCCTACCCTGGCAGTGGCTTTGTCCAGATTCATCCTTTCAGAGATCTACTGTGTTGAGGTTTACACTGCTATTCTTCACAGGTACATTTTTACCATCAGACAAAGTAACTGTATCTGAGATCAGTAAGGAATTGGAATGTTTAAAACTCAGATGATCAGCTTATTTACATTGTGTTGTGACTGTTGAATACCCAGCTGTTGTGAGGTGAAGTTTTCAGGTGTCAACCATATTTACAGCTAGATAGAGACTAAAAAATTCCTCAACTAGCTTGGGAGTGGAAGTTTGATAATACAGTCTACTTGTTATGGCTGAGATTATTTTTTTTTTCTAGTATATTGGTTTAAATTTAAAAAAAAATCCTGTGCTTCTGGTCATGATACTATTACCTAACAACACTTTGAAAATGAATTGCATATTACAGACTGCTTCCCTCTGGCTAGGTTTGCTCTTTTGTGGAGTCAGTGACATTTCTTACTGTAGAAAACATGGATTGTTTCTATCTTGCCCAGATCTATCTCTTTGCAGTTAGCTGTATTTTTTGAGTGTTTGTATGTGTAATGCCTGTTGCATAGCTTCAAAAATATATAATGTATTCATCAAAATCTGAACAGAAGGCATGAGGTACACAAGGATACAAAATTAGGAATGAGAAGTGAATCAGTTAACTCTAAATTAAGCATAGATATGGCTGGTTTACATCCCTACCTTTTCTTTCATTCAGAGTATAGTTCATTCTCCTCTCATTTGTGTCAGTTCCAGACAAGATTCTGTTTTTTTATCTGGAAGGCAGCCAGGTCAGTCCCTGAAAGGTAATCAGGCAGTGTAAATTAGTGGGTGCTTGGTGTAGCAGTTTGATAACAAAAACCAAAATTTCTAAGGCCTTCATACAGTAGTTGGGAAGGTGTTTTATAAATTGAGGCCATGCATATTTTCAAAAAACATGTCATGATCCACTATATCTGAATTTTCTCATTTTGTCTTTAGTTAGATTTATAGATAAACTTGACTTTTAATATCTTCTTTCTTCTTTGTTCCTTATCCTCTTCCTTCTTCCCTGCAGAAAGCCCTGTGTATTTGATACAACTACAAAGAAGCAGTAGTTTCTTTTCTGTCTGTAAGAGTGGCGTTTCTTGTGTTGCATTGAAGAATGTCAGCCTGTCAGAGAGGAGGATCAGTGACTTAGAAAAGCCAGCACAGCTATGGAGTTTTCCCCATGCAAATCAGCACTGGGACTTTTTTTGCTATTATTTCACAGATAACTTCTGCTTCTGACTAATAGAGCTGTAATAACTGTGGTGATTTGCAAGCAAATGACTGTGAAAAATATAATAATTACTGAGGTGATGGTTTGCTAAATTTAATTTCATATTAACTTCATTTCATAAAAGATTTTTTATGAAATCCACATTAGTTGCTAGCAATTGATAAAATTCCTGAAAATATTTTAAAATGTTCAATCACCTGGATATTACATCACTTTTCTTTATCAGATGGGTTTTTAACATTAAGTGAGGGTCTGGTTGATTCAGACTGCTTATAGTCATAGAATACAGTCCTAGAAGTAGCTGTAGTTATTATGCTTAAGGCTTTTCTATTTTCACCTCTGTTTTCAGCATCTCATAATTTCACCAATCCCAATAGTTCAAAACGGTAATTATTCCAGGATTTTGGCTTTGTGATAATTTTTATTAGCCTGCCTGAAGCCACTACTACCAGAAAGTTTATAATTTGTTGAAATGTAGAATAATGTATAAAAATTTTTGTTATAGTAAGAAAGTTGCACTGTAAAAATATGGTTATGTGAAAATTAAAGTTGCTGCATTTTAAGTATCATTTGAAATCTCCAAACTGAAGAATAGGACCCATTTTCTATCAATATTAATTTTAATGTATGAACCAGAAAAATGTCATCATGTGAGTAAATTGCAGCTGAAATTCTAGGCTGACTTAACTTGAGGCTTTTCAGATCTGGAGAAGACTTTACTGGAAATCATGCCAATATCTAAAATTTGACAGCATGTGCTAAAGTGCCTTAAAATAATTTGCTGTCATATTAGAAAGTAAGCTTGTTCATGCAGACATTTTAGTAGTGTGATGTTTTCTTGTCTTCTAGGCATGTCATCTTTTATGTGGAGATACTGAAATACTTTTTAATACTAGTTAATATTTAGTTTGATTTACTGTTAGTTGCAGACAGTTACTCTGCTTCAGGGTTTTATTGCCTTCCCCTGTCTTAATAAAACACAAGGTGGGTGAGTTTTCTGCACTGGCAGTTTAGTAGTGCTTATTTTAAAGCCAAAGGAGTTCAATATTGAAGTTTCCCATTTGGCAAATGCTATTTTCTTTTAAAAGTGAAAGTTTTTCTTTTGCATGTCCTAGTAATCAGCTTGTAAAATGGGAGGTATAAATGCTTTTTTAAAAATTTATTTTAATAATCTTTTAAAGGTTCAGATACTTTAAATTTGGTTTTGTATCTTCTCTTTCATTATTGGATTCCTGTTATCATGCTGGTATTTCTTCTTAGATTCAGAATACTGAATTCATATTTGTATTTCCATTTCCTTCTGAAGTACTGGAAACACTGTTTCAGAGTTTAAAATTATCAACTTGGCCCATAATTATTCTTAGTAGGTTTTACATTTTAGATGTAAATCCACATAGTGGAGACAAGTTGTCTTTTTAAAATGACGAGTTACACTTTCCTTCTGGTGTTGTTTCAAATTTTTTTACAAAGAGCCTAAAAAGTCAAACTAATGTCCAAATAAAAGAATCGGAATTTTATTATTTATTTTTTACACTTAGAGTATGGTTATAGCTATTTTCTTGATTTGCCACATGCACACATTTAATATTTTGTTAAATCATACAGAATAGGGATAATAGGATCACCCGCCATTGCAGTATCTAAACACACAACAAAGCAGGCAATGGAGTGAAAATTATTGAAAATATATAGCTTCTTTCTGTAATTATTTTGAGTTGAAAGGTACCCATCAGGGTCATCAAGTCCAGTTGCTGGCCCTGTACAGGACACCCCAAGAGTAACACCAAGTGCCTGAGAGCATTGTCCCAACTCTTGAAGTCAGACAGGCTTGGTGCTGTGACCACTCCCCTGGGGAGCCTGTGTTCTATGAGAGAAATGTACATTTAAGTTCCCAACTGCTGTGCGGTTTAGTTCATTCCTGAACTGAGTGGCTGAGCATTTCTCTCCCTACTGGTGTTTCCTGTGTTCTTCACACTCTAACTCTCAATGAGTACTACCTTTATGAGTAGTATCATGTATCCTTGCCTAGGATGCATGGTGGTTAATGCACAAGTTATGTCATGGTAAATAGTTTTCAAGAATGTTTTTCATTGTCCGATATTTTTGAACATGAGCTGTGGAAGTGGGAATTACAAAAATTATTATGAGGAGAAAGTAACTGCAGTTTTTCTCTCTGTAGATAGAAAAAGTGCCACAGAGTTATTTCAAGAGCTGGGTTAGAGTAGAGCTCAGTTCTTGTTAGATTCACAGCAGAGAGAAAATCAGGTCCTCTGTGAGCCACCTATCATGTGATGTTATTTATGCATGTGTGGAGATCAGATTCTGCTATCTGTACCATGTTTTATTAATTTAATGAGTAGAAAAAACATGCTTTTTACATACTAAAAAAAAAAAACCAAAACAGATGGAAGAATCTTACATCTGGTTGTTGGTAGAACTGATAACAATTTTATTTCCAAAGACAGAATTAGAAATCATTATTTTTGTTTAAGAAAGCTCTCAAACAGTTTTTTGTTTGTTTGTTTGTGATTTTTTTTTTCACAGCAGTAGTGATTGTACTTAAGTGTGAATATGTTTACTTATTTCCTCTTATTTACTTCTGGTTTATGCCCCTATAATTTCTCTATGCTGCAGGGATGAATTGGATAAAATGATATTTTTTTTTCATTTATTTTTGTCTGGGTAAAGCTGGCTAACTCTTATTATGAGTGTATATTTTAAAAAATCTGACGCAAATTATGGGCTCTGTGAAAAATACATACAGAAAGAAATCTAAAAGCAGGAAATGCTTTAATGACTCATCCTCATGTGGGATAAGGAAGACGTGCTTTCTCTTTGCCAATTAAAAAGAATGTTATTATTTTGTATTAGGAATTTATGGTTGCTGTGCCAGATCTTGAAAGGATTATCTTCATAGTTGATCTAATTTGAGATTGGTTTTAGTCTTTAGCAGTGCTGACTATCAGTGTCCGAGTGATAGTGACACTGAATTGTCTATATGCAGTAATGGGCACAAAGATTATTAGACAGTAAAAAAAAACTACTTAGCAATATTTGAGTTAAAAACAAGATCTGCTTGCCTTTCTTTCCCTCAATATACGTGTGGCTAATGTATGCTTTTTTAAATTATAGGATAAATTACAATATTGTTTGCTCAATACCGTATTTTTAAAAAAAGAAATCTTCAACTAGGAATGAAGTAATTTAATCAGTAATGATGTAAAAGAACTGTGATGGTGTAAAAATTATACTGGAAATTCAGCTTTAGGTAGCTTTAGAACTTCCTATTTAATTATTCTATTCAGTCTGTGTCAGATGATCATTGCATCATATTGCTGCAGTCCTTCCATTCTTTGTTGCTGTCTGGTTACATAGCCTCCAGTTTCTCCAGCCTGGCTTCTTTTTCCTTGCCAGTTTTTCAAACTAATTTTTGAAACTAATGAAGACTTTTGGGTAGCAGCTGTCCCCGTTTTCTGATTCTAGAGCAGTGAAGCTTCCTGGCCCAACTAAAATGCAAGGAATAAATGGTACTAGAGAAGGGAAAATTGCACTTTACCTGCTTGGCATATAGCCTGCAAGCAACAACTCCTTTGGTATCCTTTGCATGCTGAAGAACCCTTTTCAAGTTTGTCACACATCTTCAGGGACATGAGTGGGCACATGAAGAAGTAATATAAAACTCATGTATCTTTGAAGAGGTTCCCAGTTAAATTGGGATATCTTCTTTTTGACGTGTCCTTCCAATTTCTGTTATAGAAATGATTTCCAGACCTCCCGATTGTTTGTGTTCTGTTTCCATAATTGCAGTCTTTCAGAAAAGACAAAATGTCAGGTTTTTTTTTTTTTTTTTAGTCCTTTTTTAGTCAGATATTGTCTGATATCAAATCCCAATAAAGTGTAGGAGGGAAGAGGGTGTACAAAGAAAGAAACTTCTGTGATGCAGTTAGGGAAATTGAATCCGCATTTAAATTGGCGGGAAATAGCTAAATTATATAAAAATATAATATTTATATATTTATTAGATAAAAATAGTTTGCTGATTACAAGCACACCATTGCTAAAAATTCATGCAATATTTAGTAGAATTGCATCTAGCACCAAAAAAATACAACTGGAAAACAGATGTTTTATGTCAGGTTAAATACAAGTGGAAATACAAGTGGAAAACAGATGTTTCATGGTGCCACTAGAATTAATTAATATAAAGTAGTCATATCTTTAAAGCCTATCTGATAGACTTTTTTACTACAATACCCTTAGTGTTTTTACAAACAGTAAGTGGTGAGCTTGGGATTTGCTTTTTTCTGAAGAGTACATAGTTCTCCTCTTTCCAATCCTAAACAGGGAAGAAAACTTGAGCGTATTAGCCAATTTTTTTGTTCCTCCTAGTGAAAAAAATATACCTTCCCTTAAGGTTTTCCCTTGTTACAAACTAGAATTACTGTGTGTAAAGCAGTGGCTTCACTTCAAAAAGTGTCACCAAAGACAATTAGAAAATCTTCATTGAAAAGTTGTATTCATCTGGATTGGAAATAATAATGGGACATAGACTGGTTTTAAACTTTGATCTGTGTTTATCAGTGTAAAATGAAAGGGATTATGGAAAAATAATTTAAGTTGCATTTATTTTTACTGTACAAAATTTAAGACTGTTTGTGCCATGCATTGTCTGAAAAGCAGGATTCTTAGCAAAAGAATTTCCAGTTCAAATTCAATATTTATGAAAAAGGAGACTGGAAAATACAACAGAAATAGTTTCAAATTACTATAGTTGTTTGAGCTCTGGCTTTTTTAGATCTTTCTGTTTTCATAATACATTTCATCAAGCCCAGTTGTTTAAGATATTATGGATTATATATTTTTCACTGTTTTAAATTGAATATTTTCTTTAGATAGTAGTTTCTCTTTGGTTAAATGGCTTTAGTTTCTGCTACAGGCAATGGCTACCACTAGTATTTCATAAATCCTTTCTCTGTTGGTTTTCATTCAGATGGTATTTAACATAGTGATTTAGTAATTCCAAGTTGTTTATCACATATTGCTGTCTATCTATTACTATCACCTTATTACTATCTTCCATCTGCCTGTTTCTTTTAAAAAACTAAGTAAAATATAATATGGATTTATTTTTTTTCCAAATGGAATATCACTTATACTGAAATATATTGTGTTGAAAAATGCGATTCTGAAAGGTTATAAATGATATCATTTGCAAATATGAACTTTTATATAAGAGTAGCGTACTAAATCTGTTGTAGGAACTGTGATTTCCTTAAGAAGCTGCAGTGATTAAAGGAATTAATTTATATTTAAAAGCGCTAAATTTTGTTTCTTCCAGATGGTCCTCGGCCCTCCCAGAAAGAAATCGTATCATTAAGGGCGTTTATGCTTCTGTTCTTGAAACAACTTATATTGAAGGTAAAATGGTCTGTTCCAGAGTGAAAACATTGACATCTGTTATATACTTGTAATAGTATCTTTCATAGTAGAAAATCGATAATACCTGTCCAGTATTGTGTCTTTTTCTGGTTGATTTAATGTTCATGCACATCCTTCTAATCAACAGAGAAGTAGTAAATCCATACAAAATTTCTTATTAACCTCACTAAACTCTGCCATGTATATTTTATTAAATGTTTAATAGATTTATATTCAATATATAAAATATGTTGTAATTAAATTAATTGTCATATTTTTTAAATTTTAATGAAATGGTCAAATGAAAAAGATAATGGCAGTTGTCAAGCTAATTATTGCTTATAAAATATATTATAGGTCCAAGGTTTGCTTGTCCAAACCTGAGGAATGTATTTTCTCTGAATAATAGCCCTTTTTTTTTGTCTTAGGATCGAGGAGTGAAAGAAGATGAACTGCAGAGCATATTAAATTACTTATTAACAATGCATGAGGTAAATTTCTGTAATTACCTACCTTTTATTGTAACTAATTGTACCAGCTCTGTGGGAAGCTTGTTGTTGAGGTTAGTTTGTAGAATAACATTGGTGCTTGTCATACAGGATGAAAATATTCATGATGTGCTGCAGCTGCTAGTGGCACTAATGTCTGAACATCCAGCATCCATGATTCCTGCCTTTGATCAGAGAAATGGGATACGGTAAGACAGTGAAGTGAGAAAATACCTTAAAAGTAGTTCCAGTATCATCACTCTCCAGTTTGCTTCTTTTTCACATAAATATCACACTTGCTGATCTTTTAAACTTCAATTTTATTGACATGGGTGATTTCAATATGTTGGAGGAAAAGAATAATTTCCATTTAAGATTATCATTATGATATTTCAAAGTAACTGCACTGTTTTACTTGCTTCTCAATCTCAAATAGAATGTGCAATTAACAAGATGCATCAAATAGCCATGTATCTATCTCAAAATAATTTTAAATATTCTTTCTTTGTATGTTTAACATTCCCTGGGGAGAAGAGAAAAACAAGAAATCGTGCCCTAGCCTCTCAAATTGTGTCTGAAAAAAGTGGAATTAATGTGTTTATCTGTTTGGTTGTACAATTAATAACTGATAATTCCCAAAGAAGTGCTATTTTTTTGGGGGGTGGGTTTATGCCTAATTTGGTAATAAAACTTTTTTCAGGGAATAATAATTTTCATGTTAATAATTGAATATTTACTATGACATTTTATTTTATGCTGTTCTGAAAATATTTTTTAAAATGCAAGGGGCTTGTAAAAGGGAAGAAGCCCCACAGCATGTACTACTCGATAGATTCAAGCTCCATTTTGCCTAAATGCTAAGATCTTTGTACAAAGATATGTACTTAAAACTGTTTGAATGACAATGCTCATTGAAGGGAACACTCATGGTTAGGACTTTGCTTTCTGCCTATACTTTGTATTTAAACAGAATTCTATTCCTGTCATTTTTCGAAGAAGGGTAAGTCTGATCTGGAAGACTGGAGACATCTATTTGTAACACTTGTGTACTGATATTAAAAGTCTTTGATGGTGCACTCTTTATGTTTGAAAGTCTGTGTTGTAGAAGTGAGAAGAATACACAGAAGTACAACTTTTATTTGTTTAAAAAACAAAACAAACCACCCCCAAAGCCTTACATAAAATTAGGGGCTCATTTGCCTAAGATGTCAGAGGACAAATGCCCCAGAGGTGGCAGAAGCAGAAGTGATAGCAGAAGTCATTTCAAAAGAGGAAGATATTGTCTGAAAAAGCACTCTTTAGTGGAGGAAGACTAGAAAGAATGACTAAAATCTGAAGCCAAGCTAATTCTAACGGGAAACTAAAATATAAATTCAAAAATTTGTTACAGAACAGTGCAGGGCAAGGGTAATGTTTTCTGTCTCTTGGTGACTTCAGATCAAGGCTAATTTTCTTTCTGAAAAACTGCATAATTTGTATTTAAGCATACCATACTAATTAAATATTTAATAATTAAATTAGTTAATATTTGGGGCACTTTTTGTTGTTGTTGTTGTCCAGGATTTAAAAACAGAGAGTGTAATGAAAGGCAATTTTCACTAGCATCCAGGTACTCCAGGGCATGACCTTATGTGTTCCAGTTTGCTTCTCTTGTCCTAAGCTTCAACTGCTTAGACTATCTTTTATTTGGTTGTTCCAAGAGAGAAGTATAGGATAAGATGTTGCTTTCTGATATAAAACGTTGAACTTAACCAAACTACACTGCGTCTCCAACCTCAAGAATTCATAATTGAACTCTTACACTGTACTTGGTTCTTTCAGTATATCCTATTTTGTGTAAGTTGTTGGTTTTATTTATTTATTTTTTAATAAATATTCTTGCTCAGTGAAATACAAGCCATAGTTGTGATGTTTAGTGATACAGTCTATATATGTGATGTTTGAACTTGAATTTGTTTTTCTGTTTTAGAGTAATTTATAAGTTATTGGCTTCCAAAAGTGAAAGTATATGGGTGCAAGCTTTGAAGGTCCTTGGATATTTTCTTAAACATTTGGGTCATAAGTAAGTGTTGTTTTAAAATTTTTGTAGTGGTATTTTTAGTTCACGATTCTTCCTGTCTTTCTGTCATTGTTTCTGTATATTCTTTGTCAGTCTTTAGAGATTACTTCAAATTATTAGGTTTTCTGATTAATAATTGGTACACTGTTTGCTTTATAAATCAGATAAAATTATTTTTTCCAGTTAACTTGCTATTACTATGATATTTGAAACAATACATTGGTTGTTTTTTGGATAGACCATATGCTGAAACTCAAGTCTTAAAACAAGGGAAAAACATTTTCCAGAAATACATCTTATAACTATATATTGCATGTTCAGCTAAAGTTAACAGGAAACACATGAGTGTGATCTAAAATTTGCTTCTGGAATTATCAATGTCATTGCAATAAAATTTTCAGGGCAGCATTTCTAAAAATAGTTTTAGAAGGATGGGAAAAATGAAATAGAGTATTTTGTTGACATGGGAATGTTTCAGAAGGAAAAGCAGTTACATCAAGCAAGTGGTGTTTAAAAAAGGTGGTAAGGACATATCTCTGTGCAAGAAATACTCACATAGAAAATGTGGCAGCAAGAAATATTCCCATTTCAAAAGACCTGATGTCACAAAATGGGTTTACTTAGTCTGATCTTCCATATTACAGTGTCAAGAAAGCACTAACAATCATGCAGTGCTGCATAGCCTGCTGTTGCTCATTTTTCCCCTTCTACATGTGGTGTTAAGATCCCTGCTGGGATTAGCCCAAAATGGCATTTTAGTGGGAGGCTGTGTATTATAAAAATTAACCACATGCTTCACAAGAGACTTCACCATGTGAGCCTCATTTGAAAGGAAAGGAGGTAGGAGTCCAGCCAGAGTGTGGTATTGCTAGAAATGATTTTCTCACTAAGATCAATAAAGTATGACTGTATAATTGAGAGACAGTTAGCTGAGAATATGCTTCTAAGTGGGATTTTTCCTTTGGGATCCAGCAAGTCAAATACTGTTCTGGGAATTAATAAAGCAAATTGATAGTCCACTCAAGAATTTCCAAGGACTTTTCAAACATTACTTAGTAGAAGTCATTCACATTGATAGGAGTTGGATTAAGTATGATACACCAGATAAAGGTTTGGCTTGTCAGAAGCCTGGTTGTATCCAGATAAGTACATTTGTTTAAAATATCTATCACTTATCCAGAAAATCAAGAAGCAACCTATGCCCTGGGTGCACCAGGCACAACATCACCATCCAGGCAAGGGCAAGGATTGTCCCACTCTGCTCTGCACTGAGGTGGCCTCACCTCCTGTCCCCTGTGCAGTTTTGGGTGCCACAATGTAAGCATGACAATAAACTATTGGAGAGTGTCCAAAGGAGGGCAACAAGGATGGTGAAGGTCCTTTTCATAGCACCCAAAGGGGGAGCTGTGTGAGGATCAGCTGAGGGCACTTGGTCTGTTCAGCCTGGAGGAGACGGCGGGGAGAGCTCATTGCAGTTACAGCTTCCTTGTGAGGGGAAGAGCAGGAGCACTGATCTCTTTTCTCTGGTGACCAGTGATAGGATTCAAGGAAACATCATGAACCTGAATCAGGGGAGGTTTGGGTTGGATATCAGGAAAAAGCTTTTCAACCAGAATGTGGCTGGGCACTGGAACAGGCTCCTCAGGGAAATGATCACAGCACCAAGCCTGACAGAGTTCAAGGAATGTTTGGACAATGCTCTCAGGCACATGGTGTGACTCTTGGGGATGGTTCTGTGCAGTGCCAGGAGCTGGACTCAGTGATCCTTGTGGGTCAGTCCTAACTCAGCATATTCTATGATTCTATGGCTGGAAAAAAAGAAAAGAGAATTTTCAGAAGCTGAAATTTTTATTTAACATCTACTTGCAATTATGGATATATCGATGTAGTTTCCATTGTTGAGTGAACATATGTACTTAGCAAAAATTAACTTTATTTTTCATGTAATTGGAGTGATTGAAATCCCCTTGAATACTCTGTGTAGCTTTCAAACCTTTTTTAAATTTTCTGACCACTGAACATCTGCAAATGTGCATATTTTATGTAGATTTTAGCAAGTAAAAATGCCCTTCCATTTCATGTTTTACAGCTAGTGCTTGTGCCTTTTTGTTCACATACATATGTGTGCATACACATGACTTTATAAAGTGGAAGTCAACCACAAAAATTATGAAGTACTTATATTCCTGTTTCACAGTAGAGGAAACAGATATTGCATTGTAATACACTGAAGCAGAATCACATAAAGAGAGGCTACATGATTTATGAAATCTAAACCAATACAATATTACTAACAAATGTGTAGGTACTAAACCAATTACTGTTGCTGTAATTCATATATATATATATATATATACACATCACAGATGAAGCTATAAGTAATTGATTCTCAAAAATGACCAGTAATGTGTTAGATGACAGCCTGAATGACTTAATTGATTTTTCTTTGTGATCTGTGATTATGATAGACTACTTTGTCTAACCTTAGCAGTTGACAAAATCCTGGTTTTTTCCTTCTCTCCCATATTTGATTCTTTCTATTGCATGACTTGAAATAATAGTCTCTTGTTTACTTTTGGGTTCTACCCACACATTTAAACCTTCCAATGGATCTCTACTGCTATCTGCTAATTCATACCTTAAAAGGTTGAATACCTGTAGGTTTTCTCATAATTAACTCATGAACTACCTTCCATGCATACAAAAGTGCACACTGTTGTAAGTTTTGCCACTCTCTTTTGTGGTACTTTCTTTGAAAATTATAAAACAATCTATTAATTTCAAAAGTTCTAGAATGAACCTATATAATTTATGTGTTATTTTCACTGGTAATCGTGAAAACACATTTTCTTAGCTTTTGGATGCATAAAAATTTGTAGAAACATTACTGTATCCTATTTAAAAATTTTCTGCTGCTTTAATGTAGATTATTATTTATTTTGAAAAAAATTTTTTTTTCATATCCATTATAATAGTAGGTAAATTTAATGATACAAAGTATGAGTAGTACTCTATTTATGATGGTATATCCCATTTTAAAAGGGTGGGGTTTAGGGACAAGGGGAGTTCATTGATGTGAGCTGCTTCCTTCTCCACGTTTTAAAGATTTAAGTAGTTTTGGATCCCAGATGTGAAATACACTTGAATCACGTAGAACTTCATAACTTTTCAGGGTTTTTATTTCTTTTTCATTGCAATGTGTGTTATTCCAAGATTGAATTATTTTGGCTTCATGAGAGAATGATATATAAAGAAGAAAGGTGGTACTGAAAAATCCATATATATGTGTTAGTATTAACACATACAGATTGCTCGAGCAATCTGAGGGAGGCTGGCCCAGATCACCCACTGTGGTTGCTTCCAACTTAACCAATTCTGTGATTAATGTTGGAAAATATGAAGCTGGGTTGTACCGAGTTCTTGTGACGTGGTGTGCTCTTCGGTGATAACATTTTAATCAGCCTGTGCACATCTTGAACTTTCTTACCCTGAGTAAGATAGTAGGAGTTGTCTTTGAGAATGGTCTGTGATTTATTTTATACAAAAGCCCATCCTAAATACAACATTGTTTTCTGAGAACCCTTGCATATTTGTACCATTGCATTCATTATGAGAAATATCTTAAATATATATAAAATAACAAGCTTGGGAGCTTTTTAGTACAGCATCAAAATATTTGGCTTTTGGGTTTTATCTTGCATTTATTTAAAATGCTCATCATGCTGGGTATGTGCTTAATGTTTTTGTTTCTCTTACAGGAGAAAGGTTGAAATCATGCATACTCACAGTCTTTTCACACTTCTGGGAGAACGGTTGATGCTGCACACAAATACAGTGACTGTTACAACATACAACACTCTTTATGAGGTACAAATTATTAAATGTAAAGATTGTTGTTTCTGCTGTAAAAAATATGACTTTAAAATACCTGTGCTCTATAATATCCTGATTCTCAAGACTTTTGAGAAAAATTTTAGAAATTTTGAGAAAGTACTTCTTGGTTCACAATGTATTTTGCCATGATTTAGATGTTTTTATTAACAATGTCATAATTTTTACATAAGCTCTATAAAACTTCCCACTTCTGATGAAAGAGATCCTGTTCCTTAGGGTGTTCATCACTTTTCACAAAAAAAAAAACCAAACAAAAAAACCCAAAAACAAAAACAAAAAAAACAAAAGAAACTGCAAACCTCCAATTGCTCAAATTTCTNTTAAGTATGATACACCAGATAAAGGTTTGGCTTGTCAGAAGCCTGGTTGTATCCAGATAAGTACATTTGTTTAAAATATCTATCACTTATCCAGAAAATCAAGAAGCAACCTATGCCCTGGGTGCACCAGGCACAACATCACCATCCAGGCAAGGGCAAGGATTGTCCCACTCTGCTCTGCACTGAGGTGGCCTCACCTCCTGTCCCCTGTGCAGTTTTGGGTGCCACAATGTAAGCATGACAATAAACTATTGGAGAGTGTCCAAAGGAGGGCAACAAGGATGGTGAAGGTCCTTTTCATAGCACCCAAAGGGGGAGCTGTGTGAGGATCAGCTGAGGGCACTTGGTCTGTTCAGCCTGGAGGAGACGGCGGGGAGAGCTCATTGCAGTTACAGCTTCCTTGTGAGGGGAAGAGCAGGAGCACTGATCTCTTTTCTCTGGTGACCAGTGATAGGATTCAAGGAAACATCATGAACCTGAATCAGGGGAGGTTTGGGTTGGATATCAGGAAAAAGCTTTTCAACCAGAATGTGGCTGGGCACTGGAACAGGCTCCTCAGGGAAATGATCACAGCACCAAGCCTGACAGAGTTCAAGGAATGTTTGGACAATGCTCTCAGGCACATGGTGTGACTCTTGGGGATGGTTCTGTGCAGTGCCAGGAGCTGGACTCAGTGATCCTTGTGGGTCAGTCCTAACTCAGCATATTCTATGATTCTATGGCTGGAAAAAAAGAAAAGAGAATTTTCAGAAGCTGAAATTTTTATTTAACATCTACTTGCAATTATGGATATATCGATGTAGTTTCCATTGTTGAGTGAACATATGTACTTAGCAAAAATTAACTTTATTTTTCATGTAATTGGAGTGATTGAAATCCCCTTGAATACTCTGTGTAGCTTTCAAACCTTTTTTAAATTTTCTGACCACTGAACATCTGCAAATGTGCATATTTTATGTAGATTTTAGCAAGTAAAAATGCCCTTCCATTTCATGTTTTACAGCTAGTGCTTGTGCCTTTTTGTTCACATACATATGTGTGCATACACATGACTTTATAAAGTGGAAGTCAACCACAAAAATTATGAAGTACTTATATTCCTGTTTCACAGTAGAGGAAACAGATATTGCATTGTAATACACTGAAGCAGAATCACATAAAGAGAGGCTACATGATTTATGAAATCTAAACCAATACAATATTACTAACAAATGTGTAGGTACTAAACCAATTACTGTTGCTGTAATTCATATATATATATATATATATACACATC
>VXAX01004870.1:107357-177283 GCA_013399835.1 Leptocoma aspasia | reverse complement strand
ATCACGTAGAACTTCATAACTTTTCAGGGTTTTTATTTCTTTTTCATTGCAATGTGTGTTATTCCAAGATTGAATTATTTTGGCTTCATGAGAGAATGATATATAAAGAAGAAAGGTGGTACTGAAAAATCCATATATATGTGTTAGTATTAACACATACAGATTGCTCGAGCAATCTGAGGGAGGCTGGCCCAGATCACCCACTGTGGTTGCTTCCAACTTAACCAATTCTGTGATTAATGTTGGAAAATATGAAGCTGGGTTGTACCGAGTTCTTGTGACGTGGTGTGCTCTTCGGTGATAACATTTTAATCAGCCTGTGCACATCTTGAACTTTCTTACCCTGAGTAAGATAGTAGGAGTTGTCTTTGAGAATGGTCTGTGATTTATTTTATACAAAAGCCCATCCTAAATACAACATTGTTTTCTGAGAACCCTTGCATATTTGTACCATTGCATTCATTATGAGAAATATCTTAAATATATATAAAATAACAAGCTTGGGAGCTTTTTAGTACAGCATCAAAATATTTGGCTTTTGGGTTTTATCTTGCATTTATTTAAAATGCTCATCATGCTGGGTATGTGCTTAATGTTTTTGTTTCTCTTACAGGAGAAAGGTTGAAATCATGCATACTCACAGTCTTTTCACACTTCTGGGAGAACGGTTGATGCTGCACACAAATACAGTGACTGTTACAACATACAACACTCTTTATGAGGTACAAATTATTAAATGTAAAGATTGTTGTTTCTGCTGTAAAAAATATGACTTTAAAATACCTGTGCTCTATAATATCCTGATTCTCAAGACTTTTGAGAAAAATTTTAGAAATTTTGAGAAAGTACTTCTTGGTTCACAATGTATTTTGCCATGATTTAGATGTTTTTATTAACAATGTCATAATTTTTACATAAGCTCTATAAAACTTCCCACTTCTGATGAAAGCGATCCTGTTCCTTAGGGTGTTCATCACTTTTCACAAAAAAAAAAACCAAACAAAAAAACCCAAAAACAAAAACAAAAAACACAACAGATACTGCAGACCTCCAATTGCTCATATTTCTCCATTGTTTGGAGGGTTCATTTCCATTGAAATGGAAAGTGCTGAAGTCAGAGATGCCTCTCTTTTCGTTTTTCTTTTTCATGTCACTCATTTAAAGTTTACAAAATTTTGAAGAGTGCTGTGTTTTCTTTTTTAACCATGCCAAATTATAACTAACACAGCCACTTTTATGTAGCAGATATTGCTTGAGGCGAATAAGTATGACCCCCAAAGCATTCAGCTGTTCTACCAGGTTCTTGTAGAAGCTTCAGTTTTGATGATGAACAATTTTGTAAAAGCAAAATATTGAGAACCTCAAGTTGGTTGAAACCCAAGTCTTCATGCCTGCACACATAAAGCTCATGTCCAATCTTCAATTATTCCTAAAATGGTGACTTAGAATAGAATGTATTGCAATTTCTGAAAATCTTATGCACTAAAAAGACTTCTAGTATTTTTTTTAGTCACAAATAGATTTAATGACTAGATGCTCAGGGTAGGTTCCAGAAAAGAAAAAAGAGAGTAGAGGGAGCACTTGGTTTTCAGGGTTCTAAATCTGAGTAGAAAATGATTCTCCTATGATTGTAAAAACCTAAACGTCATCTATTTGCCAGTGACTTAGATCCAAGTTATTTTTTATTGCACATTACCTTTTATGGTTTGGCCACTTGAGCCTCAGAGTCTAGTTCCCACATTCAGTTTTCTGAGAGCATCTATGATTGGTATTCTGAGAAAATGCATAGCTCATTGGCAAGATCAAAGTCCTCATGGAGTTCAGTGTCCACAGGCATTTACATTTGAAAAAACAGCCAGAGGAATGGAGAAGAAAGGGGTTAAGTGCTCTAAGTACTGAATATTTGCCAAGAAACTGATGCTAAGGAACAGATATTTTCCATATTCTCTCATATAAGGCAAGGGCATATTTGCATTCTATTTTAAATATTAATATGTAAAGACCGATTCTAAGATTCTGTGTTTATGACTGACATTAGTTTGATTATTTTTTAGTGAGAGAGTAAAGTTATTCTTTAAAATGAATATTGCTAGTGAAATTACTCAATTTTGAAATGCATTTACTTGAATGTATTTACTGAGAATTCTGTGTTGATATCATTGAATTTTTATCTTGTTCTTAAAAACAAAGTTGCATACACACCTCCAGTGACAGGTATCCCAGTGTGAAAGGTTTGTGGTATTGCCTCAATGCAGATTAATTGGGTTGTCAGGTACAATTCAAGCAACAGGAGACTGCTCTGTCTTCCTCATTATGTGAAGCCCCAGAATTATTCCTATGGAATGCTAACTCTGACTCTTGCTCTTTACTAGCTGGAGGAAACCAAACCCAGTTTTAAGAATTATTCAGTTTGGTTTTGATGAAACATGAGAGAATAATTGTTGATGTATGTAGATTGTGAAAGATATTTTGATGTGTGAATGTATAACAATATGAGAAATATGAATGGAATATCTTTAAAATACTGTTATTGTATATTTAGGCAATGAACTCAAAGTTTAGCTAATCAGCTACAGTACAACCATGAAAATCTTTATCCCTGCATAGAGGAATTGCTTTATTCCATTCTTCAAGATGTAAAATATTGTGCCTCATTTTTTTATATGGCATTGCATGTGGCTGTGGTAAATGTTCTTAACAAATTTTAAAATGAACAAAGAAATACTGTAGTGTTTGATTAAAAATGGTAAAAGGAAGTTAATATTCTGTTTTAGATTTTGACAGAACAAGTATGCACCCAAGTTGTTCATAAACCACATCCAGAGCCAGATTCAACAGTGAAAATTCAGAATCCAAGTAAGGACAATATATTATGTTTGTTTGATAAATGTGTCACCTAGAGGTTTTTTGAAATGATGGTTCAGAAATTGAGAGCAATTCATTCATGTATCTTAGATACATATGGGTTTCAATTACCTCTTACATTAATGGCTGTTAGCAACTATTTATTTTTTTAAACATTGGTAAAGTGCTTTACATAACTAATTTATTCTTTCAAAGTGATTCTTAAGGTGGTGGCAACGCTGTTAAAAAACTCCACTCCAAGTGCAGAGCTGATGGAAGTTCGACGTTTGTTCTTATCTGATATGATAAAACTCTTTAGTAATAGCCGTGAAAACAGAAGGTATGTCAATACAAATAGTATTTTCTCCTCATTGATTTCTGGGTAATAGCAATTTTATACACTGTGTTGAGCTTTATAGTCTATAAATCTAATAAATTAAATATATTTAAAATAAATTTAATACATTTGTGGTAACATTTCTTAGTTCAGTAACTAATACTGGATTCTTCTCTATAGTATACTTTAATTTTTTTTTTTCATACTGAAGTATTTTTTAGTTTATTCCTAACATTGGATTGATGTTAAGAGATGATGTTCCTCCCATATTAACCATCATAATGTTAAAATAAAGAAACTTTGTTTGGATATATTTTGAACTAATTATTTCACTTTAGATGTTTACTTCAGTGTTCAGTGTGGCAGGACTGGATGTTTTCTCTGGGATACATTAATCCTAAGAACTCTGAAGAGCAGAAGATCACAGAGATGGTTTACAACATTTTCCGTATTCTCTTGTACCATGCAATAAAATATGAATGGGGAGGCTGGAGAGTGTGGGTGGATACTCTTTCTATAGCCCATTCCAAGGTAAGAAACAGCTCATAGATAATTTTTTAAAATACTGGTGACCCCCAAAGGCAGTAGCAATATAGCATGTAAGATCTAAAGTGATTTAGTGCCATCTGGTGGCTCTTGCTATTCACGTCAAGGTGGCTTTTTCTATTGTCAAACACTTTGTAAGCTATACTTAATGTGTTCCTAAAAATCTTGCTGCATTTTGCCCAGTTCATCTAGCGTATATTCATCCATGTCATCTCTTCTTTTCTTATTAAGGTCACATATGAAGCTCACAAGGAATATCTAGCAAAAATGTATGAAGAGTATCAAAGGCAAGAGGAAGAAAACATAAAAAAGGGGAAGAAGGGGAATGTGAGCACCATCTCAGGCCTTTCCTCTCAGACTACGGGAGCAAAAGGTGGAATGGAAATTCGAGAGATAGAAGATCTTTCACAGAGTCAAAGCCCAGAAAGTGAAACAGATTACCCTGTCAATACAGATACAAGGGATTTGCTCATGGCTACGAAGGTGTCAGATGATGTGCTTGGAACTGCTGAGAGACCTGGAGGAGGAGGAGTGCATGTGGAAGTTCATGACCTTTTAGTTGATATAAAAGCTGAAAAAGTAGAAGCTACTGAAGTAAAACTTGATGATATGGATTTGTCACCAGAGACACTGGGAACTGGAGAAAATGGTGCACTGGTAGAAGTGGAATCTCTTCTAGATAATGTATATAGTGCAGCTGTTGAGAAGCTCCAAAACAATGTTCATGGAAGTGTGGGTATTATTAAGAAGAATGAAGAAAAAGATAATGGTCCATTAATAACTCTGGCTGATGAGAAAGATGAGCCTGCTACTAACAATACCTCATTTCTCTTTGATAAAATACCTAGTCAGGAGGAGAAACTCCTTCCTGAACTTTCAAGTAATCACATTGCCATTCCAAATGTGCAAGAGACACAGATGCATCTTGGTGTAAATGATGATTTGGGATTGCTTGCACATATGACAGGTAGTGTAGATATAACTTGTGCTTCAAGTATAATAGAGGACAAAGAGTTCAAGATTCACACCACTTCAGATGGAATGAATAGCATTTCTGAGAGGGAGTTGTCTTCATCATCTAAAGGATTAGAGTATGCTGAAATGACTGCCACAACTCTTGAGACAGAGTCTTCTGGCAGCAAAACGGTACCTAATGTTGATGCAGGAAGTATAATATCAGATACAGAAAGATCTGATGATGGTAAGGAGGCAGGGAAGGAGATACGGAAGATCCAGACAACTACCACAACCCAGGTAAATTTTAAGTAGCCGTGTATGTGTCTGATGTAATCACTGCTCATTGCTGATGGAGAGATTAATAGTATGAGAGCTGAGAGATATTTGAATTATATTCCTTTATTATATGAAAAATGTACATCTTCCAGGCCCATTTTCTTTGAAAATGCCATAACGGGAAATATTTCATGACTGTATAGAAAATATATATTGCATATACTAGTTAAATAACAGTTATTTCCCACTAAAATCAACTATAAACTACAATGAATTGGTTTAAATGTGTGGGCATTAATCTCTTTTTGAATAATGTTCTTAAAAAGAATTACAACTGAGCAACTAGCAGAAATTTATCTTCTAATCTCTTCTTTGGGTGCTATGAACTCTAAGCTGTCCATGGTTGAATATTTTTCTTTAAAATGAAGTTAACAGTAATAAAATATAAACTGAAGTAGTTATTAAATAAAATATAAATGGAGAATTATTGTTTTATTGAATAATGAGAAATTTTATTTTAGCATGTTTACAGTGGAGCTGGCAGTTGGAGTTTTTATTGCTGTAGGTGTGGTAACTGCCTCGTTAGATTTGATCTCTTTGAGACCACTGAAAATTACTTAAAGACCAGCCACCTAACTGGAGATACTTACATGTTTCATGTTTGTTTATGCAGTGGCAACGCAAATCAAAGCGTGTTCTTGCAGATACAATATTATTGGCTAGATAAAAGCTCCTCTGTTACATTACAGTTATGATACCATTGTTGATGCTGGCATGAGGGTTACCTGCAGTTGTACCTGAAGGAGAATGTATTTGACTGGAGGTGCCAACCTCAAATTCTCTAAAAACAGGTCTACAATCATCTCACTGCTTATCAGTAAGAAGTAACTGTCTTTTATTCAAATGGACTGAAAGAAAGCAAGCAAATTGTGTGACAGAGATGGGAACTACTGCTTACTTCTAAGAACAGTTAATGCCTTTATTAATAGTAGATAAAATATTGAAGAATATCAAATTCACCCTTTCCTATGTTTCTGAGTGAAGATGGCAAATACAATTGAAAGTACTATGCAAAAGATTCATGTGAAAAATTAAATTCTTAGATAAGTCTAAGAAAAAAAGAAACTAATCATATAAAGATAACTCTAAGAAAAACATAGGAAATGCAAGCAACTGTAATAATTTTAGTCCCAAGAGGTCAAATTATATAAAGGAAACATTTTCTGCTCTCATAATACTGGCTACAGGAGATCAAGACTAAATAAACAAGATGCTTTTCAGCTCAACTCCAGTGCTATGTCCATTTTTACATTGCTAACATAATTGTTTTGCAAAGTTCTCTTTTGTTATTAAATTGGAAAAATGGGATTTGGGAGACTAGATGTAATTTTATAATGATCCTGCTAAAAAGACCAGATAGATAAATTGGTTTTGAGAAATGAGGAGCTGTCCAAAAATACACATTCCTTGAAGCCACCACTGTGTAGTTTGTCCATGTTTATTAGCCCAAAATATAATTGTTACATATAAACAAAGTCTTCTCACTGACCTTGAATGGACTACATTTGGTCTTTTCTGTAAGACTTCAAGTGAAGAATCTGAGAGTAAAAGCTTGGTGAGTAGCTGAAAAGGGGGCCAGCCACAGCCCCTCAGCATTGATTGATTTGACTTGGTCATTTGACTGCTCATTTACTGAAGGATATTGCCTGCCCTGGAACATCGGTATCTCCTGCTGTTTGTGGCCAGATTGTTTTATCCTGTCCTTTCTCAGATTCTGTACTGAATTCAAAAGCACACTGAATAAAGTTAACATCATTTTTGAACCTCTTGTTGATGTAGGCAATACAGGGTCGATCTGTTACCCAGCAAGACCGGGATTTACGTGTTGACTTGGGATTTCGAGGAATGCCAATGACGGAAGAGCAGCGGCGACAGTTTAGTCCAGGCCCACGCACAACTATGTTTCGTATTCCAGAGTTTAAATGGTCTCCCATGCACCAGCGGCTTCTGACAGACTTGCTCTTTGCACTAGAAACTGATGTACATGTTTGGAGAAGGTGGGTCATTGTTTCTTCTTTAACTCCTGATCTGTGTTTCCATCAATAAGGAAAAATCAGGCGTGTTGGAGAGGGGATGTTACTGGGATGGTGGGAAGGAAAAGAGTTGGTATTAGCTGCAGTGCCTCTCTGTGTCTTCTACCTTTTCTTTTTACCCCTTCCCCGCCTGGAACAGCTCAATTTCACAGGTAGTAATTCCTGTTTTCTTGAGGAATTGTAAAAATCCTGAATAGCTAAACAAACTGAGCTGCTCTTCCAGTTTATATTTAGCATTAGAATCTACTGCCCCTGTTCCAGACAGGATGACTTCTGCTAATGGCCATTTTCCTAACTGATCAATTAAAAGAGAGCTTCTCTACCTGCAAGGTGTATAAATAAAACCTCTTTCCTATAACGTCTTCTAAGGAAACACTTTATTGACAATTTTTTTTTCACATGCCAGCTCCTGGTTGGGTTTAGTCCTGGTGATCATATAATATTTTATGACAGCAATGTGATTTCCTACTGCTTTTGTACATTTTGTACATGTTAATAGAGGTACTCTGTAACTATAATATAAGAGAGACAATTTACTCCAATTTCCACTACAGAATAGTTAATTTTCACAAAACTTGAGCGTACTTTTATCAAAGGAACAATTTATATTACATTTATTTTTTAGTTTGGTGAACTGTTCTGTGATACTCACTTGGAAAGAGACAATTTTGATGTTTTGCTTTTGGCCAAGTATATGTGATGTGTTCAGATATTGCTTGAATTTTAAAGTTCAGATTGTATATTTACATTGAAGCCTTTCATTTTGTTTGCTGGCTGACAACAAATGTTGCTTTGGGGAAAGGCCATACTTATAGACAGAGTATTCCTAAATATTTTCACACAGGGGTTTTATATTTTTGGGGAGTGACTGTTTCATGGGACAATTGTTCACCAATTAGGAGTTGCTGAGATTTCAACTAATCTTACAAGCATCTGTGGCTTGCAGAGTTATTATTAATGCTAGGTTTATTATCAGTTAACAAAGTTAATATTAAATCAAGTTATGGCCACGTCATCAAATTTCTCCTTTAAAACAGTAGCAGGTGTTATCATTAGGTGTTAGCAAGGGTGCTTCAAATGGCAGTGGTGTAGCATGGTGAACTCAATGTTAAATAGCTGCTTTCGTGCTACAGAAACAACTCCACTGCTTTCAGCAGAACTGCCTGGGAAGTACTGGTTGATGGGAATAAAAGGTTAGGTGTTGCTCTCAGCTGAGTCTTTGGATATAATCCCGTGCAAAAAGAGATAGCAATCAATTTGTTCATTAAAATAGCCTTGTTGATATTTTTAGACAATTTACCTGCAAAGCTTTGTAGACCAGAATTTTCCTTTTTGTCAAAGAAACATTCACAGTATGGTTGCAAAGAATATATTTATCTAAAATTTATTTTAATTGTTTATATTTAATCAATCTTTTCTTCTGTCTTTACAGTCACTCCACAAAGTCTGTGATGGACTTTGTCAATAGCAATGAAAATATTATTTTTGTACACAACACAATACACCTCATTTCCCAGATGGTTGACAATATTATTATTGCTTGTGGAGGAATTTTACCACTGCTGTCAGCAGCCACATCCCCAACTGTAAGTACAATATTCCCACCTAGTGGTCATATTAGAAATTGTTGTTAATAGTGCAAACCACTATTTTCAGCTGACTCTTCTTTAGGGACTCCTGTCCCCTTTCTGCTAATTCCTTCAAAAATTTAAATTTATAATCACACTGTTACACTTTGATATATAGAGTGTTTATAACATTTGCATTTGAAATGCTAATTTTATCAGAGAAGTAGTACTTAGTATAATATTTCATAATATTTCATAGTTAGTTAATTTTTCATTTAAAGGGATGACCATTAGGATAATGATTCCTGTAACAAAACAGCATGCCTTATGATGTCTGCTCACTGATATTCTTAAACCTTTTTTGCATGGCCACTATTAGTTTGCATGCCAAATGACACCAGAAGTCATCCCCTCTCTAATCTATTTGCTTCTTCCTTCAGAGGTCCTTTTGCCCCCCCCCCCCTTTTTTATTTTTGTATTGAAAATAACTGATATTTTTATCCCCTCAAAATTGTAAGTTCTTAGCAGATTAAAACTCAGGCAGGCAGAGTATCATCACTAAAAAGGGAGGACTATTTTATAAATATTGCATTAGTGACGAGAGTAATTATGTTATTTGAATGGGATGCTTTGTCTGTGCATTTAATATCTGTGGCTATTTCTTCCATACTAAATGTCATCTTGAGCATCCTGTAAACATTATCTATAGTTAATATTGGTCTTGGAAAGAGGACACAATGAGACCCAGAAAGTACAAAGAGACTCCTCTGAAGTAATGTAGGCAATAGGCACTGGAGACTGCAAATGTGGTTTGCAGTAAAAGTTCAAATATTTTTTCTAGCCATTCAAGCATTGAGATTACTTTTTCTTTACAGTTACTTCTAGTTAAAAAACCCCTTTCTTTTCAGATTTTATTTCAATGGTATGAATGTATGGGCTTGTAATTTTGCTAAACGTTAATGTAATTTTCAGACAGGCAATTAATAAAATAATAATGCTGTCTCTTTACTATTTTCACTGTGTTAACTGCAAAAATATTTTCTATGAACAAAAGTGAAAGACTACAATTATTGTCTGTAGTCACAAGAATAATGTTAAGGTCCTGATTTTGCAAGTGCTTCTTTGTAAATATTGACAAGTATGAGCGAGTCATCCTGAAACACAAGCTGCACTATCATTCTTTAGAGTAAAGGACACTTGGGGATATTTTTTTAAAGCAAACATTTTAGGCATCATTTGAAAATTATGGTGTTTTGACATCTTTTATATAAAAATATAAAACAGGCACAACATTAATTTGGCTGCAGTTCCATTGAATGCTCTTTGTGGGTTTTAACACTTGTCCTGGAACCATTCTATGGAATAATAATTTTGAGGTTCACCATTTCCTTCTATTTATTTTGGATAATATATGTGTATGTGTGCGTGTCTGTATAGTTACCTGACACAGCTTTAATAGTTACACATCTATTTGTTAAAATATTGTGTGTGTCAGTACTGCCCTGTTCAGTAGCAGTGATTTTCATGCACTGATACAAAAGACTACATTTTCAAATTTCGGTATTATGCACACATTTCTCCACTATATGGGGACTGTGTGTATTACTTGAATGCTTAATTTTACCATCTGTCTAGGTCAATGAAGTAAAAATAAATTGTGAAATAAAGTAATTCACTTAAAGTTTGGTTTCTGGCTTCAAATTGAATGAATCCTACTGTGTGGAATTGAAAAAAAAAAGAAAGGATTCTTCTTGCCCATTCAACTCCATTCCTGTTCCTCATTGCCCATCCATAAAGATTAAAAGGAAGGTGGATTTATTCATCACTGTGACAGATATGAAGAGTGCAGCCCATCCTCCCCCCTTAGAGCAGGTGCTCTCCCTCAGTCTTGTTCTGAATCACAGTTTCGAAGGGAGCAGATGCCCTGCTGGGCATCAGACCACTTGTGAGTATCCATCATATGATGAATGAAAAGAAGTTTCATACTGATTCTCAGACTTCTAATGCTTGTGCATCCTTGAACTGCTGTGGAGAAATGGATGGATTGCTGGTTCAGAATATATTTCTTAGTCTTAAAAGGACAAAGTAGGCCACTGAAAGCAATCAGTTACAAAAGGCTGTCTCACCCTCCTCCTTCCAGAAGCTGCTAATGGGAAGAGAGAAGAGGTTTGAAACTGGAAGATTGATATGACATCTCTACTGCATAAAAACACTTAAGCAGGCCTGCTACTGGCCACTTTCTGCCAGAGTAACTCTTAAAGGGGAAAAGACCTGTAAGCTTTCTCTGTCACTGACTTAAAGACTCACAGAATCACAGAATGGCTGAGGCTGGAAAGGGGACGCAGGAGGTCACCTGGTCCAACACCCGTGCTCAAGCAGGGCCATCTACAGCCAGCTGTCCAGGACTGTGTTGAGACAGCTTTTCACTATCTCTGAGGATGGAGACTCCATCCCCTCCCTGAGCAATTTGTGTCAGTGTTCAGTCAGCCTCACCATGGAAAAGTGTTTCTTGATTTCCATGTGGAACCTACTGTGTTGTAATTAATTACATTAATGAATAACTTTCTATCCACAAGGTACAGAGCTCAAATTTTGTGTTGCACCTCCTGAATCCCTTTGAACTGCAACCATTCTGTTGTTCTGTGTAGTTCTGTAATTGAAACTGAGTGTGGTATTAGAAGTCCACGCTCAAGCTGTGTTGCAGTACTCTTCCAAAAGGAAGCTGTTCACAGGCTACATAAGCTGCCTCAAGGGGTCAGCCCGAGGGCCAGTCTGCTTTAGCATTCTGCCACCAACAGTGACTGCTTGCAGCTTACATCAAAATGCAGAAGTCTGAGCAAGCATATTGATTGCTCTAATAACACGCTGTTTCAGCATTTAGGATTTTAACAACTGGAGAGGGTGTTTGAGCTGTCATATTTAATAACCACTGAGGAATTCATCCTTCTAGACTTTATCTAATCTTTTTTGAAGCTACTTACGCTTTTAGCTTCCATAATAACCTACGGCATTGAGCCTGACAAAGCAATTATATAACCTTCGAAGCACTTCTTGTCTTCGTTTTTCTTAAGCCTGCTTAAATGCATAAAGTCTCTATGTGCTTTACTGTTTATACTATGAAAAGAGTGGTTAATCATGTCTTTCTTCAGCTCCATATCCTGCATGACTTTGTAGGATTGAGTCATATCTCCTGGTGTGCCTGTTTGAATCCACACCATCTTCCTCTTGTTTCATCTCTGATCCTCCATATCTGTGTTCTGTGGAGCTTTTCTGGGGTGTCAAAGCCTTCATATTTTGTAGATCCTGTAGAATATATATATTCAGTTTATCAACAAGTGTGAGCTTATTTTTACTTAATTTCTTCCTTCTTCACTTTCGCAAATGGTGACACTCTGACATTCCCACAGAGGGTCTTTTAGGGCCCATATTGAAATTTTGAAGTAGTAGTTCTTGCTTATTTCCTCTTAGCATATTTTATTTGTGGCATAGGTCATGTATTTACATCTGCTTATAAAAAATTAATTTACTTTTTGGTCTGGAATAATGAAATATGAAAGCAAAAAGACTATAGAACAGAGACAGTAAAGGTCATTCCACCCTTTAACTTTGGGATGATTGAAACAGGGATGGAATCCATGGAGAGACTAGGGTAAATCTCAGTATTCACTTGAAGTACTAACATTTGGCCTAGATTTCTAGCCAATGGAGATCTACTCAATAGAAGCAAATGATTCAGATATCTCTGATGTAGACATCTACCAGATCCCTGTAGGGTCTGGCTTGGATGATTGTTAACCTGGAGCTCGAGCCAGTCTCTTTTTAGGAAATAGCTTGTTTTCTAATGGAGAAAGACAGAAGCACACTGTTCCTTTTTCAACTGTCTCACAGTCCTGCCTGTGCACTGTTCCTTTATTTCAGTGAATCAGTCAGTGTTCAAGCACATCTGAGTTCATTCTGGGCCATTCATTCTTAAGCAGTCCTAAATTCTGCTGCAAAACTCTCTTCTCAACAATTGGCCACAGAACTAGTTATTCTTACATGTGTCCCATTGCCTCTGATTTTTATAAAGCATTTCACCTATTTCTCATTAGTAGAACAGATGCTGAATATTAGATGCTTGAACTAATTAAGTCTATTTGAAGGAAAGAGCCAAGGATGAATTTAGCAAAATGACTTTCAGAATGCTGGAGCAATTGCAGTTTTGTTTTGTTGTTTTTTTTTTTTTCTTTTGTGCAACAGATTCTGTATTGTGTTCCTTCCCTTGCTGAAAAAAAAAAGTAGTACTGTCATAGTTTCCTAAAAAAGTTGAATGTTTGAAAAAATTCCTGTTTCACAAAGACTTTTTTTCCTTTGCATAGTTCAAATTTGGAGTGAAATGGCTATTCTTCTAGGCTGGGTGGAAGATTATTGCATGATTCCTTGCCTGCTGTAGAATGGGCAGTCTTAACTATGGAACTCTTGTAATATCAATCTGCCTTTTATATTCTGGGGTTTCTTTACGTTTTATTTTTGGTCTGGTTTGGAGTTTTTATTTGTTTGTTTGGGTTTTATTACTTTGTTGTTGTTGGTTTTGTTTCTTTTTTGTTTCTTTTTTTTAAATCCAGACTAGGATTATCTGAATAGAAAACTTGAAATATAAATTTAAAAAAAAAAGCATCTTTGTTGTAAACAAACTACTCACAAATCTGTGGGTAACTCAAGAGTGCAGAGAAAGTTATATGTTTGTATGGCATACACAGCAAAGTTTACTCTAATTCACAATAATCTATTCCCACAATTTTTAATATTTCTCTCAATTTCAGTTCTATACTACCTCTATCCCAGGGTCTGTACATGGACTTGCTTCAAATGCTGGTGTTTTCGAACGTGTTGCCAATTGTATATATGAAACAATTTGAAATTGAAGCAAATATTAACAAAAAGTATGAGTGGGGTTTTTTTTGTTTACAATATAATCTGGAATGTCATCTACTTTTAATTCTGATGTCTAGTATATTAAATTGGGAATATTAGATCACTCTGCTACAATCATGGGGAAGTCATAAAATACAAAATACTGATTTCTTTTTATTTTCTCCTTTCTGTTGGGGGTGTCTTTGAGACTTTCTAAAAATAACTGCAACCATAAGGAAGACATTATTAAGATGTGGAAGTGTGAAAAACAGGACCTGTAAGGGAAAAGGTTTGCAGAAGATGCTTTCTGTTAATAGAAGCTGGTTTACAGATAAAAAATTTTGTGTTTATAAACACAAGCTAGCAATTGGAAGGAGTCACTGCTTGCTACAGGGATAGCAACTGTGACAAGGACTTGAGGACATTGAGTAAGGCAAAAGAAATTTGAGGAGTTTAAATATGTGTGACAATTCAGAACAAATTTCCAGACCCCTTGCAATCAGTTTGTTTTTCCAGTTATTCTAAGTCTATAATTCAGCTTCTTACTTGCAGAATCTAAAATATCAGCTCTCAAATAGTGATCTGAGGGCTGCTGGTGTTATATGTACTGTCCACAAAACTCCATTAAACATTTAATGATGGCCTCATTAGGTCTGTTGGATTAAAAGCTGAGATGTATGATCTGTATATAGTGTTAGCATTATCATGTTCAGGACTTGTGCAGTTCCACGGGTGCTGTGTGGTCTACAACAATTCTGAGAATCAAAAGTGGTAAAACTGATATGAAAACTTTCAGCTAGTAATTGTGAGATAATAGCCACAAGTTAATTCTCCAGCTGCATCCAACTACGAAAAGATGAAAACACATTTAAAAACTGGTTGAGCATTGTATTTTCTGTCCCAAGAAGGAAAAAAACAGTGCATTTCAGCTTGTTTTTCTTTTTGTTAGATTATGTAGACAGTTTTCCACTGTCTACATTATAGCAATGATAAATGACATACTGTGAAGTTTCTTTCTATTTTTAAAACAGAACCAGTGAAAACTTAAGAATTAGTTCCTAGCTCACTGTGATAATAAAGAAAGTGGTTCTACCTAAAACTAAACCATAAAAATTTAACACATATATTTAATTGTGAACCATGAAATTTGAAGGCCAACTCAGACTGAGTGTCTTAGTAAATCCTGATTTTTTTTCCTGTGGTTTAAAAACATTGTTGTATCTAGTTTGGTACTGGTTTAAGTTGAAGAAATCACACTCAAATATGATATTATAATGAGCTATCTTGTAGTGTATTCAAGGGAAGAGCATTATGCATTAAGAACCAGGTTCCTTGTTGTAATTTGTATTTGTTTTTTCAAAGCATTTTAAACATATTTGCTTTCTCATGAAAGGATTATCTACTTTATTACATTTCAGTTGAATAGCTTGTTGTAAAATGCTCCTATCTATATAATTAGTTAAAACATTACTTTGTTTTGTATTGCTTCATAAAGTTATTTTATGTATTACATAAAAGATGTACATTGCTTTGGAAGAATTAGTGTTTACATGAACTCTATAATAGTACAAGATTTAAAGTTTTCCTTGTGCATAGCTGTCTTTGACAGGTCTTTATTTTCAAATGTTCATGCTGAGCTTAAATGTTTTGCTGTTTTAAGTATAAATTAAACAAATGTATAATTCCAAGATACTAATTTGTTTCAATTTACCTTGTATTTTTTAGTTAACTTAAATAATTTTCTTTTTCTTTTATTGTTGTGATCTGTTGTCTGTTTTGTCTGTTGCATGTCCAGGGTTCTAAGGTTAGTATTGCTGCTGTAAGTTTCAGTTTTTTGCATTTTCAAAAATACCTTATTTTTGCTCATTTGATATTATGGCTTTTTTTTTTTTTACTATTATTATTCTTACTATTTTTTTCCTATATCATACAGTGGAATGTGAACAGGAGTATATTAGCTGTAGTAATTAACTTTTCCTACCATATTTCCCTTAATAACCTAATGCATTGTCAATGATGGTGCTTGCTGTTAGCTCCTGGACTGGATGTAGTCAGGTCTGTGAGCTAATTTGAGTTATAAATGCAGTTGCCAGTGGAGAAATTCTTTATGTCCTGAACATGTTCACTGTAGGGGAGACTTTGTACTGCTCTTAAATTACACTGAGTAGTTATGGACTGGTGATCAGTTCATTTTTCAATGAGTTTTAGAGACACCACAATCTAAAATATTGGTGATACTAGAAGGCAACTTGATCAATAATGGAGTATATATTAGACATTATTACAATACCAATGTGCTGTATTTGACAGGTAGAAGTAATGGTAACTTTGGTGTAAAAAAACTGTCAGCCATGTAGCAGAATTTTAGGGAGATTTGTAAAAAAAAGATGATTCTTTTTAATTTAAAGTTTGCTAAAATCTTGCTAACCTGCACTAAAGTCTTATATTAAGTGAATTTACTACATAACTTGCAAAAATAAAAAAGCAATAGATATTCTGAGAGGTACAAGGCTGTGATTGGCACAATACAGTTGAAACTTGATAAAAATCAACATCAGGCAGTCAACCGGCTGCAAGCGAGCCTGATGTTACTTCAAGTATGAGTTCAAAGTTCAAGTTTCCATAACCACATATGAGTTTTTCTAGCAGACTGTTATGGCTATAGATTTTTGCAAATATATTTTCTTTGGGTCAGTGCTTTCAAAAAATCTTCTTCCAGTCTGTTATAAAAACTCCAGCAACATATTTTTCCAAAAGGTAGGAGCACAGCACAAACTAAACAGGGGAGCCCTGGCCAAAGAAGGTAGGAGATAGGCTCAAAATCTTTCTTCTGAGAGTTATCATTTTACTATTTTTCTAATATTATTGAGCAGTTCAGACAGATGACAGCCCTTCCCAAATCACTCATGTGACCGACATGCTACATCCTTAGGAGAAATTTAATGAAGAGCTATCTATCATTATGGTGACACATGCCACTTTGTATCTTTCATTTTTAAAAACAATTGTTTCCTTAATACTGTTTGGCACAGTTTGCACTTTTATAGTTTTGGATGTAAAGATATTCTTTAAAGTAAGCTGTGAATGAGGTTAATAATGTTTTAGGAGTATGGAAATAAGGAGTTTTTTGTTTTCTGTATTTTTTATTTCCTTGGGAAGGAAATTACCTTAAGACCACAAAATATTTTTTAATAAATACTTCTAAGCAAATTAATAAAATTAGAGAAGCACAATGAAAGTACTTTTCAAAGGGACTAAACTGTGTGCTTAGAAAATCTTGCAACTGGAAAGCTTGTTGACAATCAGTAAGAATCAACAACCTTTAAACAAATTTTAAAATAGTATTTAGGCTTATAATTCTGGATGCAGACAAGTATCACACATTCCTGTTTCCAATTTGTCTAGCTCCAGAGGTAAAAGTGTTTAAACAGATTTTTTTTTTTTTAATCTGACTGTTTCCTCACTTATCTGCACTGTTAAATACCTGAAGGCATTTGAAAACATGGCTCTGGACATCTAAGTGTCTTTTTGCAGAAAATCATTTTAGCTTTAAGAAATATTGAACTCATTCAGAATTTTTCTGCCAATTCCCACTAAGGAGAGTCCAACAATACATTAGGAAAGAAACAGCAACTCTCTGGGACATGTGAGCTGCACGCCATGTCACTTGTCCCTTTTTACTTTCCATTTTATTGGAAAATGTCGTGGGGTAGCAAACATAAATTGGAGAATTGGACTCTGTCAGGATTCTATATGCTGTAAACATTCCAGGGAAAATCGATTCATGGAGACAGAGTGCAAAACTGTATGTTTTTTCCCACCCCACTCCTCATATTTGCTTGTTTATCTAAAGGAATATAAAAAAGTAAAAGCTATACACAGAGTAATTCCTTTAATCTGTTACATGTTTGCATAGCCTGTGGAAGAATGTAAGAATATGTTGCACCCTTTTACACCATGCATTGTTTTATTATCTGCCCTTACTTTGTCTTTATGTAGTTGCTAATAACTTTCTCATTTATATTAGACTTTTTCTCATCTATTACAGCATGTAAATGTAAATAATTTTCTCACTCTTCATGCTGCCTTACTTTGAATTTCACTCACAGCTTATGTTAATGGTGTCAGTAGATTTTAAATAACTTTTCAATCTATCTGCCATTAAGCATAACAATTTAGATTTCTATGTGTATATGCTGTCTTTATATTTCAGTTGTGTTCAAACTGTTTAATTCAATTATCTCCTTTTAAAGACTGAATTGGAAAATATTGAAGTGACACAAGGAATGTCGGCAGAGACAGCAGTAACGTTTCTCAGCCGTCTGATGGCAATGGTTGATGTTCTAGTATTTGCCAGTTCTCTAAATTTTAGTGAGATTGAAGCTGAAAAAAACATGTCTTCTGGAGGTCTAATGCGACAGTGCCTAAGGCTTGGTAAGTCAGCAGACAGGATGCATTAAATAGTTACTTACAGATCAATGAGTTGTGATGGATCAAATAGTGACATGTGTAGGAAAGGACCTTGTAGGTAGAGTTTGATGTGATAAAGTAAAAATCCCATTTATTATTGATTTAATACATTTTTAAGGCTGATTCAATTTAGTCATAAGAAAGACATGTTCTTTGTTATGTATTTCAAGTTGTGTATATTCAGGGAGAGTAAAAATATTAAATTTAGGTCAGTACACAGGCAATTTTTTTTTTTCCTAAAGCTGCTTTGCTACCTCCATGTTGCAGTTTTTCTTATCCAAGTCTCCATGCGTTTGTAGGACTCTAGGCTATGTAAAATAAAAAGAGAGAGGTACTTGTGCAGACACTGTAGACCTCAGTGTATTTTGCAACAGTATGGCATTTATCTTCACTGTTTACTATTATTCATAACACTTATGATACTGATGATTTTACTGCTCCTGGTATAAAATTTGTGAGTTATTCTCAATTCTCAATTTTTTAATCAAATTTTCAATTACTGCCTACTAGTAATGAGTGCTGATTGATGTTCTAACTATAATATCGAAGAAAAAATTCTAATTTGTGGCATTTTAATTTCTTCTTTTAGTTTGTTGTGTGGCTGTGAGGAACTGCTTAGAATGCCGGCAAAGGCAAAGAGAGAGAGTAAACAAAACATCATTAATTGGCGGAAAAACTCAAGATGCTCTTCAGGGTGTAACAGCATCAGCAGCAACCAAGGTAACTGAGCCTTTAACCAGCAGCAATGATGAGAAGTCTGAAACACCACTTTTTTAGGATGAGAAAATAATTGTAACTGCCTTCTCAAATATTTGGCAAAAGCTTGGTCTTTTCCTGTTAACTGGTTTATGGCAAAAGTGTGGGAGGAGGCTTATTTGGAAGATGAAAACCTTGATGCAGGAGTATGACTGGAGCAATTCCAGCCAGCTTTTGCACTCTTGCTTGGCCTGCTTGAAAGAACAAGTCCCCTTACTCATCTCTGTCATATATACCTGCATAGATTTTTTTTTTTTTTTTTTTTTATTCCATCAGGGTACTCTCCAATTTTGGTGAAATCCTGCAATTGTATCTCTGTTGGAATATCTGAGTTCAAATAGCTTCAACAGACCTTTGAATGCATATTAGGCATCAGTATTTACTATCTGCTTTTAGATGTGAATTTGATTGGATAGTCAGTTACCACTTAGTTTTTCCAGTGTCATTGATTCATTTTTTTTTAACTTGTTCACATCTTTAAGATTTCAGGGATACAGTAATTAAAATATGAAATAATTTGGCAGAGCCCATGACTAAAATACAAGAAATTGCATGATGTAAAGAATCCCTTCTTTTTTGCTATTATATTTTCATTACTAAATCAGTTTTTTGTCTTCTCTAATAACTTTTTCAAATAGCCTTTACAAAGTTAGCTCCTTTCACAATATTATTTCATTAAGTCTCACAAAGACATTACCTTTTTCAATATTGTCACATTCAATGCAGGGAGAAGCACTCTAAGGAGACTTTTAGGTGTTCAGGCCTCACATGTAGTACATTTATTTTTTAAAGGAAGCATGCTCTTCTATCTCTTTTAAAATAGTAGCAGTTATTTTATCAGTAGCCTGTAGTAAGTTGCAGTAAAATTAACATTTATATTTATGTTTCTGTTCAGCATTTTCAAACATAACAGGCATATTAGAAATAATTTATTGTTCTGTCATAAAGCAGAACTGTATTCTGTATTGTATTCTGAAACAAACTTTTGTGTGAAAATTATTATATTAATTTTCTAGAGATACAGTTGTTCCAGGTTAAGAGCATTAAGACAATAATTCAAAGCATCACTTTATTTTTAGAGCCCTTATCTGAGTATTATGTGAAATATCGTCTAAGACTGTTGTAATAGCTAAAAAAATATGTCAAATTAAGTTCTAACAGAAATGCTTTGATATTTTGAGGGGACAATAAAATCTCACTACTTTTTATTTTTAGACTCCCCTTGAAAATGTCCCTGGAAATCTTTCTCCCATAAAAGACCCTGACAGGCTTCTTCAGGACGTTGATATTAATCGTCTACGAGCAGTTGTTTTTCGAGATGTGGTGAGTAATATGTGCTGTAATTATTTTTTCTGCAAAATCATCACTTATTGTTGGGAAGAGACTTTGATTGTATCCGAATTAAAAATATCCTTCATGTGTGGCACTTCATATATTATCTTCAAATATCTGCTCATGACTAACTACCAGCCACCTTCTGCACTTAAAAATTATATTGATTAAGCTATTTGAGATTAGCTGTCAACTGTGTTTAACACTCAGCCTTAATCTTACACTAGCCAAATAAACACAGTCAAGATAAATCAGTTATGACTTATGTTGATTAAAATTGTATTACTAAAGGTGTCAACTATTTGTCCAACCAGGGTAGAAAGAAGAATTAGTATGTATTTTACAGAAATGCAGCAAATCAGTTTGTAAACACAATTTTCACTTCTGCTGAACATATTTATGTATGTAAACATATATAAAAAGGTTCTTATGATTTTTCTGCAATGGTTTTTAGCACAAAGCTGCACCACAGTATACTTGTTTTTGAATGTAGTAGGATAGGAATTATAAATGAATACCTGCAAGTACATATGTTATGTTTAAATTCTCTAGCCTGAGTTCAAAAGTGGCAATATTATGTCTCCTATTCCTTTCTTAACTAATGGAGAAAATAATAAAGAAAGCATGTTTCTGGAACTCCTATGATAGAAATTAATAAGAGAATTTCTAGTTCTTCTCAGACTTGCAAAAACATGCAGCCGGGTTAAATAACACCCAGACAACATGGAAAAGGAGCATTGGATGTGTGAACTGTGGAACTGAGAAAAGATGAAACCACTATAGGAGTAGATAGAAACTAAAGTTTTAATTTTATCATGTTAAGTTTTACATGATAGTAATAATAATAAAAGACACTTCAGTTGAACTAAAGCTATTTAATCTCAGTCAGGATAATATCTAAGCTATAGAAGGCAGTTTCCCTTGAACAGCAGATCGTGTGGGATGAGAAGAAAAGAGGACAGCAAAGTTATAGTGATCCTGGCTTTCACTTAAATCAGTCCTGGAAACATAGGATTGCTGCTGACATCTCCTGTGGAAGGGGAAATCAGAATGTACAAGCTGGAATTTATTTCTGGAAGAAAAACAGTGGTACATTCTCCCTGCATCCAGCATCAGCTAGAGAAACATCAGTGAGCATAGATTTCCCTCTCAGCAATTGTATTCTCACCTCCTTCTGTCAGGGGCCTTCACAACCTCATCCTTGGGGCAGCAGAAGACAGTTGCCCTTGCTGCCAGGAAGGATTTAAAGCACTCTCAGAGTAGAGTCAGGCCTCTGTTTTGAAAAGTCCATTGACTCCACAGACCCTGAGATTTGTGTAGCTGCCGAATCACCTCCAAAATTCAGTACTTAATATGTGCTCTGTGTGTGTACCTCCACCAAAAATCCACTCAGCCTTCTGTGTTAGCCATTTGCTGCTATGCTGGCAGAAGCAACTTTTCAGAAAGGTGGTATCTATTAAGCCTTGTGATGATCTTGTATGAAAATTCCATGAAAATATTCAATATTCTAGATGTGTTTCTCTTTCCCTGGCACAGGACGACAGCAAACAAGCTCAATTCCTAGCTCTGGCAGTAGTTTACTTCATCTCCGTCCTGATGGTCTCCAAGTACCGCGACATCCTGGAACCACAGCGAGAAACTGCGAGGTCTGGGAGCCAGGCAGGTAGAAATATCAGACAAGAAATAAATTCACCAACAAGTACAGGTAAATTTGTTTTCTTCAAATGTTATGTGATTTATTTATTTATTTATTAGAACTGTAATTATTTTACTACGAAGTATTTTTAGTGAGTAGCTTAAGATCCTAATAGGAAATTACATACTACTTTCTTCCAGTGTAATAATTTTGGGTTTTAAAATACATTGGCATATTTCAGGTATTCTCTATATTTGCTTATAAAGTATTAATAATTTTCGTTTGTATAGTTTTTTATGTTTTTATTTTCTTTAATTTGAAAATAATTCAAAAAAAATAGGGTTCCTGCTGGAGTTAAAGTTGTAAAGTACAAGGTAGTTCACCAAAAAATCTTCCTGAATCTGTTATGTGTTAGTAAGAAGAGATATCTTTATACCATGAAATGAATAAACAGAGAACACAGCTGCTTGCCCACGTGAGCTCCTTTTGTTTGAGTGAGGAGGTTTGTGAAAGGGTATTAGTGGAGGACTGAGTACTTTTTGGTGTCCTGCTGTATGGGTGCCTGCATTTAAAAGCCTATGGTAACAATAGAATAAAAAGAAAACATGGCTATTGCCTTCTTTGGCTGAACTCTTTGTGATTTGTTTTAGTAGTAGTGGTTTTACTGGCATGTGTTCTTCAGCCCAAAAGGACGGAGTCTGTTAGGTCTCAGAACCTGTTAGAAATGACAGATACAAGCCTTACCCCACTCTGTTTTGAATATTTTGCACTCAGTCCAGTATTTTCTTTTCCAAGTCTGATTGGATTGATTATAACTGTACCTTCTGTGTTAAAAGAGCTGAAAACAGGAGCTGCATTTGTCCATGAAAATTTTTGTGTATGCTTTTGTTCTTGTATTGATCTTTAATTGCTTTCTTCGTTTATGGAGTTGCTAATTTTCATTCTTCATAGAATTTTTCTTTCAATTTGTGCCATATTCACATTTAGTCGTTATTTTATGATTCATCGTGATGTTTTGATTTGCTAAGTTTACGTAATTTTCTGAAGTCAATGTGCTTGTTGGCTTCCCATTTTAAAAATACTACATGAACGTAGTCAGTTAAGAGAAATCAATTCTTTTTGCCTTCCTGATTTAATGTTATGGTTCTGTACTAAGAAATTGCTACTTTCATCCATGATTGTCTTGCCTATTTGCTTGTATATACCTATCTATCTATCTGTGTCTCCTTTTCCCTATAAATGTTGCTCTTGAAGTGCCCAAATAATAGGTATGCTGTTTCCTATCTCTTGATACGGAAATCTTTTTTTTTTTTCTTTTAGAAATGCCTTTTTTTTGTTGGTAATACCATATTTGCATGTTTCAATGAGATAGGATATCTGTCATGGATCCACAGTGGACCAGGCCACACATGAATACTAGCTGGCTCACATTTGATTCCATGATTTTCTCCACAGTTGTGGTCATACCATCTATCCCTCACCCAAGTTTGAACCATGGATTCCTTGCCAAGTTAATTCCTGAGCAGAGCTTTGCCCACTCATTTTACAAAGGTAATATTAACATCATCTCCTAACCTGTTTGGGTGTTCTTATTTAATGTAATGCACTTCAAGAACTAAATGTGATGTTACTGTTGATAAATAAGTATACGCCTCAGGTTACATGGAGATCAGACCTGATGATACCTTTAAAACTTTAACTTCCTGCCTACATTTTTCTAGAAAATCTCTCTCCCACTTTTACTACAATTTATTATCTTTAATTATTATAAAATAAAAGGAAACAATTAAGAAAAAAAAAACAGGAGAAGGGAATGGATCTAGGAAAATTTAAATACTTTTGGTTTGTGGTTATTCTGCTACAATGTTAGGTCCATAAAAATAAAATCAGGCCTGTTTTGAAAATATTGCATACCACCTGAAGTATAAAGTAGTTTTGTAGTATTCCCTTTCCCTGTATCTTTTCCTGTTCTTTTGCCTTCCTTTCTCGCTTTTTTCCTCACCTTCCTGATGGTATGTAAACCTCTGATATTGTATGTGAATTATTTATGCCTGTTAGTTAATGTGCTGTGCTGTGTTTCTCTTGAAAGAAACCAATTTTTCTACCAAAGCAACTATTATATGTTTTGGGCCTGATTTGTTTTGTTTTGTTTGTTTGTATGTTTTAATAGATACTCTATAAGGTAGGAACATGGGGGGTTTTTGTCATTTTTTGAAAAAGAGAGGGTTACCTAAATGTAACTTTAGCCAAGTTTGCATGTACATTTCCACAATTATTTGCATGCAATGTGCTGTAAACACAGAATGTAAAAGAATTTTAAAAATTTAATCTGATGAAAATGTCCTTGGTATAATTTTGTAAAATCTCACTGGGTATAAAGACTGATTTATAAAAAGCATAAGTGATTTAGAATGCATCCAGTTTATAAAGAACATAAAAATTGACATCCTACTTCAGTAATAAGGTGATTTATGCTGGTCCTATACTGTTCTGGGAGTATTCTGTTAAAATACTTATTACATCAACTTAAACTATCACTATGTTAATCTGGCATTTCTTGAGCTTTGATGTGTGTATGTATACATATTATAAATTGCTTTAATTTTTAACAGTGTGTAAGACAGTGTTTGTGATTTTCTTTGATATTATTGTCTGTCATACAAAGAAGAAAATTATTTTTATTACTCAAGATTATATTAATATATAATATAATATTATTATCTATTGTACTTGTTTTACCTTGAATTCAAGTAGAATAGTTTTTGGTTTTGAAATAGTTCAACAGAACTACATTAAAAGTGTTAGCAGGTTAGAAAGAAAAGTGGTTTGGCTTTAGAAATAAATTATTCAGTGAAGGAAATGTTATCTGTGGTTAGTTATTTTATTTGTTGATATAATCTGATCCTTAAGGGTTTTAACTGTCTGAGGCCTCAGTCTCATACTCTTTACAGCTTCACTCATTGGAGGAAAAATAATTCCACTTTATATATTGTAAACACAGTTCCTCAGTTTTGAACATCAGTAAAAAGCTAAATGAAAAAAAATTCAAATGCTGTCAGAAAAGTCCAGAAGTCAGAGAATCTTTCATTCCAGTGGATAAGCCAATTGGGTTTTTTTAAGTGACCTGACTTGCTTTCAGGTGTTGGCAGCAAATGTAATTTTTGAATATTATTTTAAGTTTTAAGGTATTTTTATTTAATACAAAGTGGTATAATGTAGCCTTTAAAATTAACAACACATTTTTAAAGCAAAGTCCTACTTATTAAAAAATTAATAGGAATTTGATTGTTACCTGAAAGTGAAGACATATTTTATTCATTCCATATGACACTAGATGGATAAAAAGAATTTTTTCTTTGTTTGTCAAGCAAATAGTATGATACTTGTTAGAGCTGTACACGAAAAGATCTCAATGAATTCAGGAAGAGGGATTGACTCCTTAAAAGAAAGCCATTTCTCCATTTTTAGTAGAATCTAATTATCTGACCAGGGAACTTACCAGGGAAAGGGTAAGATAGAATTAGGTATACTACCAGTACTGATTTTGTTCTTAATGAAATTTTTCTTTTTTTTTTTTCTTTTTCTTTACACGAGGTAGTATCTTTAGTTAAAATCTATTTAAATCTGTGTGAGACCCTATTTGTCTCAGGTACATTACAGTATGTGATCAGTGAATGCTTCCTATGGGTAACTGCAGCTGGTGTCAAGTGTGGGTTATAAGAATTTTAACATCATTTTATTTGATATGAAACTCTTCCATTACCATCATAAAAATATTAAACTTTGCCTTCTTTATTGATGTTAATGTATATAAATAAAAGATAGTATTGAAATAAAAGACCTTAAAATATATTTTGCAGGGAAATATATTCTACCCTTACTTAACAATGTTTGTAGATGGCAAAATAATGTTTCTTTTACTATTATTCAGATATTGCTCGTAAGCTAAGTGTTATGGTGCTTGAAGAAAAAAGGTCACACCCAGGAAGGAAAGATTATTACGGTAGTGTCCATGACTACCATTTAAAAATAAAAATATTTATTTTTTTATAACATTCTATGCCTCTTTATTTATTTTTCCTTCTAACCTGATCCATGGGGAGAGAAAAATATATCTATATCTGTAGATTTTCTCTCATTGTAAGTTTCTTGAAAGTGCTTACATTTCTGCTCCATGTTTCCAATAACTTTAAACTTCAGTACTTCTAAATTAGTCAGTGTGTAGTCAGACAAAGCAGATCTTGCAAAATTAAGAGAAAGTTCTCTCTCTTCAATTTAGGTCATATATAGCATTACACTTTGAAGTAATTCGTTACCAGAGTCTCAAAGGAAATGGCAGATCAGAACTTTTCTCTCCCATCGGAAGGTTGTCTGAAAAACACAGTCCTACAAAAGTAAATGCTGCAGGCTTACTTCTACCTGTTCAAAATAACAAAGAATTAATTGAATAAAAACCTAATTAATTAAATAAAATAGGGAGATTTAGTAAAGATTAAAATAGCATCAAAAATGATTGACCAAAACCTCTGTACTGGATTTTCAGGGTTTTGCCCCAAAATCATCAGTCATGCATGAGTTATACTTTCTGGAAAATATTAGTAGTGAATCAATATTTGAGCTAGTCATCTTCATCTCCCTTAAAAATAGATGAAGAGAGGTTAGGGCACGTTTAGTTCATCTGACCTGCTTTGAGATCTACTGGTCACTAGAAATGCCAATCTTTCTTCATTCACTGTGGCTGTCATTGCAGACCTCTGTCTTGGTCAGGTCAATCCTGACTCCTGTGACATGGCATAAGTGAACTCCAGACACAAACACTGGTTTACAACAAAAGCTGGAATCAATTTCTTTGATGTCAGGCACTTAATCCAATAATGACATTATGTGTCTTAGCAATATCCCCATCCACATCTATAATTTTTTACATATATGTTCATAGATATAGCTGTGTTATTGAAGACATCATTAGTGTCCTTTAGCAAATTAGCAAGAATCACCCTTGTGAGCTTAGCATAAAATGCCAAAATTTTCATTTCTGAAATGGGAGCGATTTGAATAACTTATAAAATATTAGTTTGTTCTCTGTTGATTTCTCCGCTTAGATAAGGATATTTTCCCAAAATTGGTATGAACATATCGGTGTTATGTCTGGAAGATATGGACCTTTTCATCAGAATAAGAGGAGAGATAGAGGAGCATGGTATCTTCTGTTAATCACAGCTAATAAGCCTTACCATGTAAAACCCAGTAACCTTTTCAAATTAGAGCTACTAATATCAAGTAGATTTAGCTGTAGTGGTCAGGATCACTGGAAATTAGTTCTTCCACTTCTGGTTGCTATTAAACCTGTCCTTGCTTACCTTGAAGGCTTATTGGACTATTCCTTTCAACAATGTTTCCACATCTCCAACAGTAGAGAAGTGTGAATCTTTTTTTTTTCCTCCCTTTTTACACTTCAGCTGGCCTCCTGTTAATTACCGAGACCACAATTAATATTAAAAATTAATATTAATGAATAGATATTTTAAGTTGAAAATTTATGTTTCCATTTGCATTATTCAGGAGTGTTTCAGAAATGAAAGCATGGCAATAGTGCAATTTGGCTTACAATATATTGTGTGAAGGTAATCAGTATGTAGGTTATCAGAAACTTCTATCAAAAATTGATTGACTTTTCCACTCCCTTGCTATCACTGTCTGTATTTTTCCCAAAGCACTGTAAATGAATAGATTTCTTAAAGGTATGTGGTGCAGATGGACTGGAAGCTATTGATTTATTTTTCTTGACAGAACAAACTATATTAAAAGGTTGCAGAAAGAGCTTTCTCTTTGAAGACAAGTAAAGTATCCAGTTTTTCAGGTCTCCTAGGTATATAATACTCTGGGAATTACACTGGTTTTTGTATTTCTAATGTAGTAGCATAGAGACTTCCAGACTATCTTCAAACTATTTTACATAAGGCTAGCAGCCTAAGTATGCAAAGTGGACTAAAGGACAAATTTCCATTGCCTGTGAAAATATTTTTTGCCTCCGGAAGTCCAGACAAAACTCATGTCTCCATCCTCCTCAAAATCTAGTTGTATATATGTTTCCAAGAAAGGAGAATGCTATAAGGAGCATGGGTGATAATCACGATTATCATAAAATTCCAATTCTATTGAATTCCTGCCTGCTGCTCAAAGTAATCATACTGTTCCTTATTCCAACTATATCTGAAAAGACATACATTTGAAGATCATGAGATAGTAATGAATACATCCTAATCTATTATTTATTGCCCTTTACCAGCTACTTAAGGCATTATAGGAAATGCTTGCACATCTATTTCATTATTAATTGGTCAGTCATTATGTATGCATGAAGCAGTTGTAATAGGGCATTTTTATTTTCATTTGTTTGTACAAAATACAGACATTTTAAAAGTTTTTTTTTAAACTTTCAGTTTTTTAAAAAGTAGTGCTTAAACCAAAACTTTTTAATATAAGTTTCATTGTCTATATGGAACATACTCTGTGCTCCACTGTTAACTTCTGTTGCTGGATGCTGTAACTTATGTAAGAGATTTTTTAAAATTTCATTTCTAAGAGATGTCTAATTACAAAACCACTGTCTTTCTCAGCATGTATCAGAAATACAGATATTACCATAAGTACCTCTAAAATAATTTATTTTTTAATTTTGTGGATTTGAGTTTACACAATACAAAGTAAATGAATAAAAATATAAACTGAAAAAAAATAGGGAAATTCACCTAGGGAAAAAAAACATATTATCATATTGTTCCTAATTTTTATTCAGGTTTTATTTCAAAATGTAGATACCTGGTTTACTCTAAAGCTAACATTTCTTTAATACGACTTCACATTTTCTTATTTTTATTGTATCTTTTTAGTATCTTTTGGTTAATATCTTGGTAATGCTTTAGTTTAAGACATTTTGTTTGGCAGCCAGGTAATCTATCAGACTGATGTCTTATCCATCCAACACTGAGTGAAAGACCTTTGATTAGTAAAGAAGAATTAAGACATTGATTAAAGATATTGCCTAAACAGATCAAGAGGTTGTGCCTGTCAACGGCTCTTTCAATGTCCTTTCTGTGGTCAAGGTAGGTATGGCCTGCCTTAGTGACTGCAGGGAAAGAAACAAATGGTAAGACTTTTGAGGAATTTGAGCTCACAGAAGAAATTTCCAGTGAACAAAAAGAGAAGATGTGCACTTACACATGTCCAGCTGTGAACAGAGGCTGATGATAGCTGTCCCCTTCAATCACTTCCCAATTTTGATTTCCCCACCCTAAGTCTCCTGCTCTATTCCTCTCCCATTTCAGTGCCTCTCTGCTTTTCCTGGTTAACAGCTACATCCCTTCTCCTCACAAATCCACTCTGTCTGAAAGAAAAATTCCCAACCCTCTGTCTTAAATCTCCTGTACCAAGATCTGTGCCCTTCCAATTGCCAACCCACACCAGAGTATTTCCTGTCTGACTTTCCTCAGTCCCCTCATTTTTGTCTGTGTTCCTTCTGCCCTCAGCCACACATATCAGAGCCCTGAGGTATCCTACTTGTGGCTTTTCCTCTTGCCAGCCAGAGGCTGCCATGGCATGTGCTCTACTTCCACCTCTTCGTGTGCACATGCAGCAGCATGCTGGCGTGCTGTTAGACAACTGAATCTGCACTGTTGCACTGCTGTCCTTGTGGAAGGAAAAGGACAGTGTTTGGTCTGGCAGGAATGTCAGAAACCTGGATAAATATGTTGGCTAAATAACAGATGCAGGCTAAATGCAGGCTGCGTTTATCAAATGTTTTTGTAGATAAAACACTGATAGTGAGAGAATGGAAAATTGTAACCCTAAGCCAGGCTCTTTCCCCTCACATTTTAATAATACAATTTACAAAGAAAGTTGTTTAAAAGTATCTTATAACAGCAAATGTGTTCTGCTGTCAGTGTTCACGTTACTTTGCCTCAGAAATAACAGAACCCCATGAAGTCTGTTAGTGGGATATGACCAAATTTGCCTATTAATGCGTAGTTACATGAAGATTAATACCAGCCAAGCTGCCAAAATGAGTAGATTTTACATGATTGGGCCATTATCAGGATCACTATAAAGGGAATTTTTACTCTAGTAAATTTGCTTATAACTTGCACAGGGAAATAGAAATGCCAACAGAAGAGAAGGTCCTGAGTAGCAGAGAGCAGCTTGGAATCTTAATGCTTCTTTTAGGGGAATTCTTCTCACTGTTGTGCCTCAACCTCCAGGGACATTTCTATTGCAAGTAAGTTCTTGCTTACTTCTCTCAATGTACTTTTAAATCAGACCCTTATTACTTTTCATAACTCTACTCTTATTATTCTGCTCCCATATTTAGTTTCTCATCTCAGTTTAATCATGCTGCTTCTTACACATGAAAATTAGTTGATGTTGCAAGGAAGAATTTTTCCACTCTGTCTTTATGGCCTAGAGTTAAGGAATTGATAAGTTGACTCTTCTACCTATGGAGGAAGCTGTAATATCACTGCCTACTTGGAATTAAAGCACCTTCAGCTTGTAGAGTGCTGTTTCTGGAAGTTTGTAGAAAACTACAAAGCGTTTATAAAAGGCAACTCTCAAGGTTATCACCAGTGCTTTAAGATAGCTATGCAGAAAACAACTGATAAATTTTTCAGTGCAAATGCAGACAAAGATGGTGGCAAGTCCTGTATCCAGATTGCCCGAACCCTTCCGCTGCTAAATGTTTCTCTATTGTTTACAGCAGAAATTTGACAATTATTTGGGATAGTATTACTTCCCAATATTTTTTCAGCTATATTGTAAGCAATAAAAAAAAAAAAAAATTAATTCATATTTTGAAAAATTTCAGCAGCTTTTTATCTGGTCAGGAGGTTTAACAATATGAAAAACACAAGAAGATCACAGGAATATACACTTAATTTTTTCCATCTTTTAAAAGTAAATAAATACTAAAAGTGTGATTTGTGTCATAATTTTTATAATGGCAAAATTGTGTGTATTTGGCTTACGTATGAAATGGCTCATTATTAGGGTAATAAACAGGGGGAGTGCGGGTTGTATTTTTTAGCCATATGGAAGCAGTGCAAGAGCTATTTAGGTAACTCAGTAGGTTAAAACAATTACAATACACTTCATAAATCACAAGCAAACAAGATATTTTAGGGAAGGAGCGTGACGGATGAGGTCACCAGATATACAATATGTCATTTAGTTAACTTAGGCCCATATTTTTCCCATAATGTAGTAGATGAACTCATTAGTTAGAATGAAAAACAGTGAGGAGGAGGCATCTGGCTTCCAACTGCCTGTTTCTGACAGGGTTAAGATCACTAGATCTAGTAATGATTCTGCTTTGTCTACTGACATGGCCTTGTGCTGTAGAAAACGAATGAGGTTTGCTGTAAATTTAGCGTCACAGTGTTAGAAAGTGGACACATGCAATCAGTTGTGGCTTTGCTTCTGTTCATGTTTACCATTTTGCTAAGTTGCTTTAAGTATTTAGGATTTTTATACAAGAATAGATGTTTCTGGTTTAAGATTTTTCTAAATCACCTTATGAAGAAGTATATATTTCTGCATTCAGAAGGCAACTGAAGTGCTAGGACATGGTGTAAAAGAATATGGAACAGAACTTAAAAATATGCAATTTTATAACTGAAACTGGTTGGGTTTTGTGACCTATGCTAAGAAGTTTACCATTTACCTAAAATAATACTAGTAATAATAATGCTGATCAAGAAGGTCTTATAATAAATCTTTTCAGCCATATTTATGTGGAATTCATGTATCCTAATTTGCTAGGATTCTTACCTGAAAGGTAGCTAAGAAGTCCTTTCAGTTCTGAATTTATTTTTTCTTATTTTGTGTCTTAAGATACAAAATGTAAATTGAACCTTTTAAACTCTTATTTATTTAGCTTGTTTGATGTTTTAAAAATGAGCATTAATGCACTCAACTTAGTAGTTTTTAAATATTGTTATTCATAGTGATAAATCAGACTGAGCTGAATTGGCTTAGTGCAGCATATTTGTATTAGCTATTGGAGATGCAGCAAGAAAAGTAGAGATACAAATCTGATTTTTGTGGAAATCAAGTATCCATACAATTTCCTGAATATAGAATAACTCCCTTTGATAATTTTGCCCTAAATCCTTTCAATTAGCATTATGTACTTTATAGTATGTCATGTTGAAATTTTATGTCCACAAATATAAGTTTACTTCCATTTTTAGCATCAAATGGTGCAGGCCTCCCAGCATTTTATTTTCATTTGGGAGCAAAGGTTTGCAAGTCACCTGCTGAGTAATTAAGTACAATCCTATTTATAGCATCTCAAGTTCTATTTTTTTATAGTTCTATTTTTTTAACTTGCTATGCTGATTAGAAACCTTCTCCATAACCTTAATTATATATTGATGACTGTCACTTTCCAAACTAAAAATTATTCATGATGAGTTTGCACTGTTTTTCTCATGCCAACCCTGCCATTCCTATTTTTTTTTTTTTGGGCTTTTTTCTTTAATTTCTTTTGAGTTTTGGTCTACAGCTTGTGATAGCTGTTGTATAACTTCTCAGTATTAGTTTGGCCAGATTATGTCAGCCAAACTCTTTTCTGCAGCAGTAGATTGCTAGTTATCTCCATAGTGACACTTCCACGTTTCTCAAATAAAAATGCATACACAGTATTCCATAATGAATCCTTCCAGAGCCTTCTCTAATGCTGTTAATGCTTAACTGTTGCAGGAACTATTTTTTCAAAAAAGTATGGAGCCACATTTGCCTTTTCCGTGAGAGTATTGTATTGGTAACTAGTTATCCAGTAATTGATGTATCCAAGTTCTTCTCTTCAGCCATTTACAGAAGATGAATTCCAGTTATAATGGGAAGCTCTGTGATCTTCACTAGATACAAAGCTTTTCTCTATTAAATTTAATTTGCAGTTCTGCCATAATGCCTTCTTAAAAGTGTGCTTCTGTGACCGTCAGTTGTACCTCATAATTTTGTCATCAGCAAATTTCACCACAATGTTTTTACCTGAAATCTTTATTAAAAATTTGAACAAAATAGTTCCCATGGTAGTTTTTCTCAGTGTGATGGGTTTTTCTTTTGCTTTGAAAGTAACTAATGGCTCCTTCTGTAGCCAGTTTCTTTTCCCACAGTCTAATTACTTTCACGGTCTCATGACTAAATAATCTGTTGTGACAACCACAGTTTTACTGAATTTGCTATATTGACCCTTACTTTCTCTAAACAGTAAGTATTTAAAAAGCTCTTTTAAGAAAGACATTTTTTAATTTGTCTCATTGCATTCTATTATTATTATTTACTTCAAAATAAATCCTGAAATCTTGCTTTCTCTTGAAGGTTTGCTGTTTCCAGAGAATTTTTTTCCTATCTCTTAAAAAAAGAAACCTTGTATGGTTTTCTCCAGTGATGTGTTACTATCTCCAGTCATCTGTTTGGGAAAAGTGCCTACTACTAGACCAGTAATATCATAGATGTTTCTTTCAAAATTGCCTTGGAGTCAGTTAATAAAAACAGATTTTAATGTGTTAAAATCTTTCTTCTGATTTACTCAAGGTAGTTGACTTTCCACAACTGTGTTTCTATCAGGTTTTCTGTCTTTAGTTTTCTGTTCAGCATTGTTGACCGTAATGAAAATTGAGGTTGGGTGTAACCTAACTTCACTATGTAGTGGACCATCATCTTTTTTCTGTGCCCTCTTTTCATTTGCATAGTAATGAAGCCTTATGCCATTTTATTCACCATACATTTCATGGGCAACGACCTGCTTTGCTGGCTGTTCAGTGCTAATCTTCCCTTAAGTTGAGAAGTGTTGTCTTTGTATGGATGGGGTTTAAAGAGACAAGCAGAAAATTCATTAGGATCATTCTGTGGATCAGATGTCTTTCTGTGCCAAATGTAGGCAGTACTAAGTAGATACGGATCTTTTTGCTTCCTGACCTGGCAGATGCTAAATGCATTTGATGCAGCTCATAAATCCAGTTTCTACTTCCTGCTTCACAAAGAAGAGCTCATATCTATTTGATAAGATGTGTTTAAGGCACTTAAGAGAAAAAGGAGAAGGAAGTGGCTTCAGTGTTTATGGCTGTTAAAAGGAGAAAACAGTGCTCCTTTATAATGGGTGATTCTGCTTCATCTTTTTAAAAGCCTCTTCTGTTCTTTCTTAATACTTGTACATATGCAGAGGTTTACATGACCATTAGTTCAAACACATAAATTATCTCTTACAGATTTTTTTTTATGTGCACATGCATATACCCACACTTATGGCTGTATGCTAAATAGGTATTTTTTTGCCTGACTGTACCAAAAAATCAATAGTGAGTTATGAGATTGTTATTAAAGTTACATTTCTGGTAACAGAGCTTCATTCAAATACATTATAAAATATTTCCCATAATATCTAAACCACTATATCAGAGCCATTAAAAAGTGTTCTTATTTCATACATAGGACAGCTAAATTTTATAATCAAGACAAGTAATCTAATGAAAATAATACAGTTTTAAAATAAACTAGGAAAGCATTTTGTCAATAAAAATAGCTCCGGTTTATTTTTCTCAATCCAAAATTATGAAATATAAGTTACTCAAAACTCTAGCTGACTTTTGGCTAAGCATAGCAAATTATTCTTATTTAATAAAGATTTTGTGTCTGTTTCACTGAGGTAATTAACAGAGGTATGGTCTTCTCGGTTACAAGATGCTGTAGAATCCTTTTCAATCTGGAAATCTTCCAAACTCAACAGATTTCACTTGCCTATCTCTATGAAGCTGTGTTTATTTTGTTCATTAATTTTTCCTTAATTACAGAATTTTACCTTTTGTGAGAAAAGAAGAGGTATCTTAAAAATTCAATAATCACATTTGTTTTTTTCCTTCATGTATAAATTAATCTGTATTCAGTGCAATGATGTGTGTGTAGAAAGGTGTGTAATACACGTTTTGAACAAAACACAAAGCAAACAAATGGTCTACCAGTTTTCTTTTGAATGCAAGTGTAATATTTGATGACAGCAATACAAAAGACTAAATTTTACAGTAATTGAAAAGCATAAATGATTGCAATTTTCCCTTCTACTAGGCTCAAGGATCATACAGTTCTGCAATTGATAGGTTATAATTTTTAGTGTTGTTTTTGCTGGCAGTATTTTGCTGTTTGATTACTGTGTGAGTAGTGGTCTGTAGTTTCTAAATGTCACTGAGTTTGTATAATGCAATTTTGGGCTCCCTCTTCCAAGCCTGTCTATATGCCAAACAGCTGTTGAAGGTAAAATGTTTTGTATGTAGAACGAGTTTTTAAGGTTTAAAATACCATGGTTTGTGGTCTTTCTAACACATTTCTGTCATATAAAACCATATGATCATATTTTTAGGGGAAAATATCAAACTAAATTTTGTTCATAATCTCTCTTTCACTGCAGAGACACCAACTGTATTTCCAGAAAATATCAAAGATAAAGAAACACCAACACCGGTGGAAGATATTCAGCTGGAAAGTTCTATTCCTCATACAGATTCTGGAATTGGAGATGAACAGATGCCCAATATTTTGAACGGGACAGACTTAGAGACCAGCACAGGTCCTGATGCTATGAGTGAGCTGTTGTCTACTTTGTCTTCAGAAGTGAAGAAATCTCAGGAGAGCTTAACAGAAAGCCCCAGTGAAATTCTGAAACCTGCATCATCAATATCCAGTATCAGCCAAAGTAAAGGAATCAATGTCAAGGAAATACTGAAAAGTCTTGTGGCAGCCCCCGTTGAAATTGCAGAATGTGGCCCAGATCCAATCCCTTACCCAGACCCTGCACTGAAGAGAGAAGCTCAGGCTATTCTTCCCATGCAGTTTCACTCATTTGACAGGTATATGGTTGGACTCATTATTTTATATTGATGTAATTCAGAAGTTTGAAGGGCTTTTATTTCTTCAAGAAGGTTATTCTACTATTGGTTTGTGTTATAGTATGTTAAAAACAGCTGCACTGTGTCTCCTTGTCTGCATTACCAACAGACCACGTAGTATAGACAAGAGTAATTCACCTTGTTTTTCTCTGTTAGCAGTGAATAAAACTCTAAGAAGTACTTGGAGAACAAGCCTGTTGCAAAAAATATGTGCAATAAAATCCTTTTCTTCTTTAAAATGGCATTTTAGTGAGAAGGAGGAGGGGTAATATCTGCTGATATAGAACAGATTGTGCAGAAATTCAGTTAAATATTCTTTCAAAGGATTAAATCTTAATTGGATCCATCATTGAACTGTTTTCTGGTACTGAAATGCTTTGACCATGGCAAATTGTTTGCTTGGTCATGGTAGAAACCAGTTTCCTTTTAGGTCTTTAAACAAAAGAAGCTATTAAAGCTCAGAAGTTAGTGTTTAAGCTAAACTCATGAACATTTCCACAAGGAGTCCTTTGGGTTTGGTTTTTTTTTTTGTTTTGTTTTTTTTTGTTTGTTTTTTTGTTTTTTTCTTGGGCTGTATCTTCCTGGTTTCTAAGGAATATACTTTCCTTTAAATGCCCAGTCCCTCTCAGTCATCCTGAACATAGAAATTGTGCTGTTGTGCAATTCTCAGCATCCTTCCAGCAGTGTAGTCCAATCCATTGTGAGTTTAGACCTAAGTCTTGTGAGTGTTGATATGCTTGTATTTTCAATCCTTTCAGTTTCTTCATAAAAATGTTTTTAAAATGTTAAAAATGGAATCAAGACTTAAAGACAATTTTAGACATGTCTTGAAAACTTAAAAGTATATTAGTTTATCAGGCAGGCACAGTTAAAGTTCAGGCAAGTAAAATACTGAAGGAAATAAAAAAATGAGGCAGAAAATAGTTATATTGTGGTTTATGAGTAAAAAAAAATCTGTATTTACAGAAAACTTGCAAAGATATCATGAATATTTTCATTGTCTTAAGAAAAATAATATTCAATATTTTCAACATGACATAAACAGTAAAATGCAAGAAGATATGTCAGAATTTTAGAATAAAAGTGAAGTACTTTTCCATTATGAGGTCCATAAAAATCTGATGTCTTTTTGTCTCTATACAAATACTGAGTTTGCTTTTCTGAACTAATTCAATTAACAATCAGATAGTGTCTGTTGTAAGAAAAAATATTTTACCAAGATAGGAAAAGTGAAATATTCTTTAGAAGCAATGAATGTATATCCCTTTCTAATAATATTTTATGTCTTACGACTTTTCTACAGAAAGCTCATTTAAGAGCTTGTTCATTAAGACGATGTTTTTTTAGTTCATCAATCTGCATATTTTTATTTTAGCTTTATTTCAATACAAAGTGAAAAATTTTTTTTTCTTCCTATACAGTTAAGAATTTTTCCTTATCCTCTTTGAGGAAGCCCCATATTCCAGAATGCATTCTTGTACATTAAGCAGTATAAAACATCATGCTACATGTAGAAATAATCACACCTTAACTGTAATCACCAAAAAGGTTACCTCATTTAAATTTCTACCTGGGTTAATAAGAAAAATATTTCATTCAGAGAGATGTGGTTGATTCACAAAATGCCAGACACCTAAATTAAAAAGGAGCATATCACCTCATGAGATGTCTTTGTCATTGTTAGAGGGAACTTGACATCAAGGTGATTGAAGACATGAATTTTACTGTGCATTTCTAAATTATAGCTCTATAAGAAAGCATTAAAAACTCCAAGGGCCTGCAGTCGGTTAGCCATAACCTTTATTTAATGCAAGCACCTCCATTTAATTGTTCTTGCAACAATGTGACTGCTTGTGCCTTTTGAACATCATTAGTAGTAGTAGATAGTATAGAATTGTGGAATTATTTAAGAGGTGCCTCACATCTAAAGCTTATAAGTTTTGATAGATATTTCATACTTAATAAGTTTAGCAGCTAGTGAGTTTAGTGGTTTGTTTTTTCCCCTGACCTGTTACCCTGCCAACCAATTTGATGATTTCCTGTAAAAAGTGCACCACTGTGTTTATATCTTGGTAGCATACGTTGTACATGTGAGCCTTTAGAATTGTTCATTTCTTCAGAAAAAAATTTAAAAATTTAAAAATAATGTTAACGGATGAAGTTTAGGTAAAATAATTCACTTTTACATAATTTTTGGTGGATTTTTTTTTCTCTTTAATAAATGATCCTGCTGTCTGATTTTGGTGAGTGAGGTGATGACGATTTTTAGTATAACCAACAATTATGAAGGGAAAAATGACAGGTTCAGGCAAGTCCAACAGATTGGGAAATGTTACATCCTTTTACCCAACTAAACAAATGTTTTTGAACTGTGGCCATCTTGATAAAAATACAGATATTCTTAGCCCACGGGACCTCAACGGACTGGTTCCACTCTGTGGCTGCATTATTGAATGATGTCCACTGTTCAAGCAAGTATTCCTCTGTGCAGATTTTTCATATTGCCAGAGCACTTATTTGATCACTGTGACAATCTTTGGAGGCAAATATGGAGGGTGATGGTGTCACTTTTCCAAATTATGAAGGTGGAGCAGATTCAGATCCTGATCCTGTAACTTTTCATGGGGGATGAAACAAGGGTTAGGGAGAAAAAACCTTGAATAGTATATTGAAATAATAACTGAATAAATTTAAGTATTAACTGAGAAAGCAGCATGAATTTTGCCTAGTGGTGATTTCTGAACATTTCATTTCCTGTAGTATCCCGATAACTGTTGAAAAACTGAAAAAAAGTTACAGCAGGATTGTCTTTCCATACTTGCTCGTGTAAATGAAATTGTGTTTACTAATAGAAAATAACAGTTAAATAAGATAAACTGTTGTTTTTTAAAAAGCTAAAGCTACGCCTGTAAACTGTGTTTCTGTAGGATCTTATGTTGCTCTAGTTTATGCAGCTTTTGGTACTTCAATGAGCAATGTGGCTGTTGGTCATCTTTATTGTCCCTGGGGAGAACCATGAGCAATGGAGTGTATTGTTTTGTCAGGTTCTATTTGTTTCAGGTTTTATAAAATAAGCACAGTGATTCCATATTTATAAGCAAATCTAGGTTAGAGAAATGTATTTTCACAATAATCTGAAGGTATTCTTAGTCCTTTTGAGGCTAGATTTTTTTTTTGTTTGTTTGTTTGTTCGCTTTTCATTTGGATGTCTGATTGCCCAGTAAAAGAACAGTTGAGGTAATTTTCTTTAATTATGATCACGGACGAAGGTAAACACCATGTAAAGTAAACTCCTGTACGTAGAATTGAAATTGAGAACTATATTTTATTGTTTAATATGATGTGTTTTGCACTGCATGTTCTTTTAATTGTACATTGCTAATGTGTCCGTAAGAGTCATTTTGTATCAGGCTACTGCGTATTCTCCCGTGGAATTTGCGTAGTCGTAAATGAAACATAAAAGCAGAAAAAGTGCCCAGCATGTTTTATCAAATGGGAGCTGTGTGTAGCTAATGTATGCAGCAGTTCAAGTGCTATCAAATGTAAATGATGAGGTGATATTGATGAAAGGAGGGGATTGAGGTCTCGGGGGGCGCTGATGACGGATTGAACAGAAGCGGCCTTGCGCCGCACGTAACTCAAGTCTGTCGTCTTCACCACTCAAAGCCGTAATGGGAGGTGGCAGTCTGAAATGAGTTGCCACGGCAAAGAGTATTATTTTTGAAATGCTTTCACACAAATCACTAGGCCCTGCATACAACTTAGTTTCATGCTTTAATGTCATCAGGAGGCACAAATTGGTGTGTCTAATTGTTTGCCACCTGCCAGCAAAATGAGCTGCCAGGCAGCCAGACGGGTTTGATTGTCTGTCAGCTCTTCAATAGATTGAGAGTGACAACATCAAAAATTTCACTTCAAACTCTGGAGCTTTGAGCAGCTTTTCAGAGACCTCTTCCCCACAAGTGCTTCTGGACAACTGCATTTTTCAATTAGTTTTCAATATATTGCCGCCTTCTGCCTCATCTGTCTTAAGGTAGCTGTAATTACATTATGAGCTATATAAACAGATTTCTGGGACACAGGAGCCTGGATCCTCAAAGTTATGACATGTCTTTTAACGTCAGACTGAATTTCTTGAAAATGGCATCCAGATTGACATTTTTAGAAGCAAACACAAAGGGTTATTTCACCTAGATTTGTGACTAATGGAGCATAACTCACCAATAATTCCTTTTTGCCTTCTCATCTTCTGTCTGACAAAATTCAGTCCCTCTTATTGATTTTTAGGGTTTGGGGATTTCTTCTTTCTTTTTTTTTTTTGGTCAATTTGCATTGGTCCCACTAGATGCAACCTGGATCACTATGGTTTTTGAATTGTGATTCCACTCAATATTGCATTTTGAATCTTACATTTCACTCTCTACTTTTTTCTAGTAGAAATTTCTTAGATGGGTTCTATTAGTAAAATTAAGTGTGTTTGTGATTTTGTGTCTACTTTATTATTTTTTCAAACTGAGGTAATTTACATATATTTTCTGTTCTTAGAATTATTTCAATGGGAAGAATGCTTGCATAAGCAGAAAATCTTGAGTTCCTAGCAATTAAAAGATCAGTTATTTTTGCTGCTATTAAAGATGTGATTCTCTTTTAATCCATTATCATTTCATTAATTGGAAGATATGGCTTTGCTTTGTTTACATACTTGGTGAAGTCTTTAGGAACATATTTGAAAATATTTTGGAGAATACATCTTTGAAGCATTTTAGTTTTGATTTTTGCAGGGGTTTTTTTTCTCCTGACAGAAGGACCTTGGGGCCAGTTTTAAAGGTGCTAGAAAAAGATGGACAACTTGTGAGATCCAGTCAGGTCTCATACATGTCCTTCCCATTAATACAGAGATAGGTGGTCTTCAAAAATATGATTAATTTTATGTAGGTATGCTATATTTAGAAGGATTACTCCTTCTAAATCTATGTGTTTTGCTAGAATCCAGCAGTGGGGTGTCCTTTTTCTCTTTCTTCTTATTTTTTCTTTTATAGTTAATGTATAGAATGGGAAAAGTCAAGAGCTGTAAGTGAAGATGCACTGGAAGTTCAAATAGAGAGGTTCAATGTCTATGTCTTGTATGATTCCCCACCTTTGGGAGAATGCAGTGGTCTACTAAGTCATTTAAATAGGAGGACATATTCCTGTTAGAGTCATTAGATTCTCCAAATGAGAATTGCTGAAAAATAGATTTGATTTTCCTGAAATCTTATTAAAAATTAGTCATGGATAAATACATTTTAGTCTTCTCCCAAGAAAAATGGTTACATTTTAAAGTTAATTACAAATAATTGAAGAAAAATAGAGCAACTTTCCCATGAATAAGAAGGGACAGGTACAGTGTTGTCTATTCTTAGGCACTGCGTTCCCCATTACTTTGGGTGTCACAACAGTGTGTGAACATATCAATGAAAAACCTAACCAGTAGTGTGGGCATTAAAGGACTCATCTGGTTCCAGTTCACTCAAGGTAATTTTCATTATCTTTGTGCAGTGGAGACTGGTCCAAAGAAAGTACTTGACAGCTTCTCTAGAATATATTTTTTTAAGGTAGCAGTAAAAATACACTCCAGAGAATGAGGTATGGTTTCAGATCCTGTTAGAGAAGAGGGCTGAAGTTGCATTGTCTGTATTCCTAGAGTGCCTTAGTCACTCATTTAGTAAATATAATAAAAGACAAAGGGAAAGCTCATCACCACCTCAGCTGTTTGTTTAGAAAAAAAACATCCTGTATCTATTAATAGGTTCAAGTCAACCAAAATTTGGTATATTAACCCTCAATTTATTTTCATCAAGCTGTAATCATATTCCCCATATCGATAATTTAGCAATCTATACACAGGTAGCTCTTTCAAAACTCCTCTTATCACCTGTGTGATGTGAGTCTTTTCATATTCATATAGATGGAACTGTAGGTATATCTGGTCTGAAGTTGATGAGGAGAAACCAGCATCTCCCTACTCTCTAATATAATTCATTGGCTATATAGATTAAAATTATACTGCATTTTGGTCTTGCTGTTTATCCCTATCTGCCTTCTTTTACAGGACTGATTGCAGCTTTTTAGCCTTACCTTTTTTTTGTTTTTTCAACATATATACAGGATTAGGTTCCTCACCTATACTCATTTATACCTCATATTTATTGTTTCTTCAGGGTTTTTTTCTATATTTGATGATGTTCCTGACATTTAATACATCACATGTTCACTTAGATTCTATTCACTTTCTTCAAACTTATTAAACTTCCAGTATTTCCCATTTCTCTGTTTAGCCAAGACCATTAATCTTTCTTGATAATTAGCTTTTTTATCTTTTAAAGTTTTCCTTGTGTCTTGTCAGTCTTTTAGATCATTTTAGATGCTTCAGGTAATTAATCCCGGATGCAAAGGACGACATTTCTTTGTGAATAAATACTTACCTCTCTGCTTGATCCAAGAGTGAGGATCAATGATCTTCATGTCCTTGTCCTAAAACCACACCTAAGATGATTCGCTTTCTTCTAGTTAGAAATAAACAATTTTTGTTTAGCAGATTAGGATCATTTCATGTACTTTAAGATTTGGAGGTTTTGGTGCATGTGTGCTATCAAATAATTGAAAGAATCCATAATACATGGATATTCAGTGCTTATATTTCATTTGCATAAGTCCCAACAATTATATCCTTCTGTGAGCCTTCCATATCCCTTCTACAACTCATGTGTACACCTCACAATTTTTTTAGTCCCCTTTTTTTCTTCATGGCTGTTTACTCTGAGTTAAACCTTTCCTCCTTGATATCAGATGTATCTTATCTTAATGCAGTCAGCCTAATAGAAGGTTGTTTAAAGTAGGATTCAGAATGTGTTGTTACTACATAGAAATGTTGCAGGCTCAGGTCAGTCTGGGGGTGAAATTGGAAAGAAGGGGGTAAGCAACAGTATAAATGTTTCATAAAGGACTAGATATGTACAGAGATATGGCAAATATAAATAACTTTCAGAGAAGAAATATTAAGCTGTCTTTTCAGAGATTAAGTTAATCTAGCTGTAGGAACAAGGTAGTGTGTAATATAGCAGGCAAATTGCCACCTACTTTCTAATGTGATTTCTTCTGAAACCTCTGAAGTTGCTGTTTGACACAGAGCAATTCTATGAAAATCTTGCCTGAAGTCTGTGCTGCTTTTTGAGGAATGGTTGAAAAATCCCCATGCTTTCTGCTGCTGTGGGGGAGGAGAGGAGGAGCAAGAATATTAATTCAGCCTTAAGAGGTTTCACATATCCCACAAGAGAGTAAAGTGATTCTAATTTAATTGCTGCTGCTCAGATAGGTAGCTCAAGACATCCAGTACTGAAGGCTTATCTCTGACCTTTATGTTGACCACAGTGATTATGTTGGGAAGCCTTTAAATTTTAAGATGCAGAAGAGATACAGAATGTGACGTGCAGAGAAAAAGAAAATATAGAGCTGCATAATGTGTGTCACCAGCACTGTGTAGCTAAATATATTTAAGTAAAGTCAGTTTGATAAAGTGATGGGGTTTTTTAATTTCCATTTTCTCTTTTTTGCATTTCAATGCATTAGTGGTATTATTTTCTATCTAGTTATTTCATGCAAATTTCTAAACCCCAGAAGAATCCTGTAGCTATTTGCTGAGGTTTTTAATGAACCAGCAATGCATAAGTAGTATGTGGGTTGAATCAACAACACTCATCTTAAGCATGATGTGAATTACGATGACTTCAGGCTCAGGTTTAAAACTGACAAAGGACACTCAGAGTAAAGGAACAGTGATTAGGAGCCACAGGTATATTTAGGATTGTAAACCACCCAATGAACACAGAAATATAATCAGTTGTACAGACAAATTACTGCTAAGTTTTTGTTGACTAAATCATTGGGAATCATTTGAGACCATGATGATGTGATTCAGACAACTGTGGGCCAGTTTGGAACATTTAGGAAGTCTGAAATATGTTTTACAAAGCAAGGCCTAAAATGAAATACAGAAGTGTATATAACGTTTTCTTCTAGTCTGTAGATTTCTTTTCCTTCATGAGAGAAAAACCTGAATGCCTGACAGGCACATGTAAGGCATCTATCACAGTAAATTCATTCCTGAAATCATATTATGCTCAAGTATTATACTTCTTCCAGAAGTCTGGTTTTTTTTGTTTTTTTTTTTATTTGCCTGTTTTCACTGTACGTGCTGTTGGAGTGGTTAGATTGATTAAAAGAAGACTTTCTCTACTTGAAGGACAGTCATTCTCTCTTTCACCTTTCTTGTTCTGCTGTCCCTCTTATTGTTTTGCATATTTTGACCACTCTGTTGTATTGTTCATACAGTTTTTCTGTCTGCTTCATCTAGATGTCATTCTGTATTCACTCACTGTATTTTGTTTTATCAGTAGGAATGAGACATTTTGACAAGGTCACCATGTATGGCATGTCAGAAAGCTGCATTTTCTTTCAGTCTGGGATGATGTCATCTCACTGATTTTCCCTATTCTTATGGTAGAGAGGTTTCTGTTGATATTTCTTGATAATTTGTTATTTAATAGCACCTGACCTATCCTAATGCAGTGATTTAGACATACAAAACAATGCCAACTATGTGTAGAGCATTATATCTGTGGGATTTGGGAAGGATTGTCCTTCTTGCTATAGAAGCTATATTTCAGTCCTAAACTACACTCATCAGGGGTCCCTTCCAAATCAAACTTATCCTATTACATCTGGGAGATAAAGCTGACATATGTGGTCTTTGCTATGGAAAGTTAGGTGAGGTTTTGGACACTCTGAAAGACCACTGAACTGAATTGTTTAAATATGAGGAGGAAGACCTTGAATTTAGCTTCATCTTTAGAAAAATAGCAGGAAAATAGGAAATATTTCCACAGTGATTGTATTGCCAATTAAGCAGATACTAATACCAGACTTTATATGAGGGGAAATTTGTTTTTCTTAAAATAAAATACATGTCTTTCACGCACACTGTTTCACATTTGGAAACCCTGAAATGAGTGTGTGTCAAAGCAGACTGTTCAGCAGTCAGGCATCCCTCCTGCTTGCATCCAGATAAGAGGTCCAGGATCTGCTCTAATGGCCTGGAGAGCATGGGATGTCAGCTGTCAAGTCTTCCTCACATCTCCTGTGTTCTTCATATGTTGGCCACTCTTTCCAAGTTTTGTATATGCCTTTTTTACCTTTATGGACCTGCCAACAGCCTCTCTGTCCTTTCCAAGCTCTTGGAGTCATCACTCTTCACAGTTTTTGTCTGCAAGTTCATCTTGTGAAGCTACATGTTTGCCTGTGGTCTTGGTGACCTGATAATCCATGTGCCATTAGAATAGGCCAGTCTAAGACTCCTTTTCCTCCTGTGTCTTTCCTTCTTGTGCTCCAGCATAAAAATACTCCCATTCATTCTTTATTCACCCTTTCTATTGCAATTCTCTAGAAAGGTAGAGTATTTATGACAGTAGTTTCCTTTCGAAATTGGGAAACAATCCCACTTAAGAAACAAGTCCTAATTTCTTCTCGTGTTTTTATGACACTACAAGGACTTTGCTTTTGAGTACTTATTCAGTATTATAACCCAAATGCAAATATTTGATTGAGGTATTAAGTGAAATAGAGATCTTTGTATTTAGATTGGGGCTAACTTTAAGAAATTTCATGGTGTTATGAAGCAGATTAATCTAACCCCTGTAGACCCAGCTTTTGTTCAGCTGTAGCTGCTGCTATGTAAACGTCATATGAGCAGTGATTGTAAGATTATTAACTACGTATAAAAGTAATTATTTTAGGGTCACTTATCTTAATCAATAGCTATTGCACTGTTCAAACTCATCTCCTCCTAATGTAAATGGACTGAGACAAAAACCCATCGACGTGCCTAGACTTACCTCTCTAACAGTACGTGCTTCAGGGCAGGGGTAAACTGTTGTTCAGAATGCAGAGACTTCAACTGCCAGCCCTCTAAAGAGAGTGAAGAAAAAATGCTTATGGATTGTTTCATACATTGTCACCACCAGCCTTTAAAATCCAGGGAGATGGACGATTTAGACATATAGGAACAAAGTACATTACCATAAAACATTGTGCATCACCCTATGTTCATTATATGCCATCATATTTACACACAAGCGTAACAAAACAGTTACTGAAGGAAGTCCTTGAGCAAAATGTGGCCTTATCACCCTAAATAATTGCCTTTACTTGCTCTTCTTTTTTCACAATGATTAATTTTAAGGAAGAATGTATCTGCTTAAACAGAAAATGTACACAATGATGAAAATATACTGTTCAATATTATACAAATATTATTTGTTTCAGGTTTGTTTTGCACTTAGGTTTGCCACTGAAACAGACTTTTAAGGAGAAGGGGGTTTTATAGATAAATGGAAATATTAAAAAGAAAAATGTAAATATAATTTCTTTCACTATGGGAGCTTCCCAGCGTTGAAAAAATATTGTCTCCAAAGAGCAAGTCTTTTGGTCTTCACACTTAAAAAACCCCAAAGTGTGATTTCAAATTAGGTTAAAAAGTGTTTGTTTGAGTGCAATGTTGCCTGCTTATATTTGGTATTATGTTGGATTTTTTGTATGAAAGCCCTGTTCTCTTCTTAAAAGCTTCAAATTCTCAAGACTGCTTTTTAAACCTCAGCAATACCAATACTGTGAAAGAAAGTATTTATTGTTTTGCATTTTTGCTGTTCAATGTACATCATGTGCTATTGATTTAGATTAAGATGAAAGAAGGCTGAATATAAATTTTTTTCTTAGTCATCTCTGAAAGACTGATGTTCATGGTACTGAGGACTAACCTACTGTATTCAAATGTGCAGATGAAAGGCAAAACATTTGTTATCATAGGTAACTTCATTAGGATCAACAAATTCACAGTCTTTATGACTGCCTGTATATAGACTTCTAGTCTGCTGGCATAATTTCTGACAGCTAACATTATCTTTTGGAAATCTAGAACACACTGCAGTGTTATACTGTTGATAGCAGTGTTCTCAACATATTGAGATGGTGGAGTCTTTCCAGTTTGTGGGTGTTGGAAAACAAATTAGGTTCTCGGAGTCAATGAAGCTGCAGAATAAGGATAGGAGTGTGGTTTTAGGGCCTATTAACAGAGTTTTACCCTATTTCAGGCAGGTTAAGAAAATTTACAATATTATAGATATTATTTATTTCTCAGCAACTGCATCATACAACAGCCTGAACCCATCACAATCAAGAACTCTTCCTGGCTCTCTTGTGCAGTTTTAGTAATCTGTTGTTTCTTTTTCCACAGGAGTGTGGTTGTACCGGTGAAGAAGCCCCCTCCGGGTAGTCTGGCTGTTACCACCGTTGGAGCTGCCACAGCTGGGAGCGGACTGCCACCGGGAAGTACACCTAATATATTTGCTGCAACAGGAGCTACACCAAAAAGTATGATTAATACAACAGGTATTGTCCTTAAATATTCTTGTGACCCTCATTTTGTCTTTGTTTTTGTTTTGTTTTGTTACCTTTAGTGGTGTCTTGTTTTTTAATCATCTTCGTGTTGCTGTTATTGTAGTTCCAAAATAAAACCTGGAAAGATTAAACCTTGGCCTTTATTAGATACAGTGTTTTCTCTTGGTCTATTTTTATAATTGATAGTGCACACTGGACTTGCACAGCCTTAAATAATTTATTAAATAGCCCCAATATTGTTTTATAAGTGTAGTTTAGAATTGAAATAAGCTAACTAGTCGAGTGCTCTGCAGTAGAGGATGTTTATGTGATATTAATCCCTCCTTATGTGTCAAAGAGAGTAGAGACAAATAGCTACTTAATGAACATATTGTAGATTGTAGAGGGTGGATATTTTGGACAATTACTATTTTTCAGTGAAAATGATCCTCTTTTTGGAAGATTTTTTAGTAAGGAAACTACTTAATTTAACTGAATTCATGCCTCATCAGTAGTTGTTTCTTGTGACCTATAGATGGAGGGCTAGACCTTCTTTTTAAATTATTTTTAAATGTAGTAATGGGATTCTTTATCGTGAAGGAGCCTGTTGATAGTGGACACTGGTTTCCACTGAATAATGAATCCTTACTGAGAGCAACAGATATTTAACTTAAACGCCTTTGAAATATCTGGCTATAGTCTTTTTTCTTCTAAAAAAGCAAAAGCACTTGAGAGAAGAGCTCTCTTCAAGGATATCACAACTTCAGTCAAGGGTTGAAAATGTGAAAATCTCTGGGGTTGCAGCAAATGGAGGGGGATGCTTTTGGCATCCTTCTGCTTTATGGAGTATTATGAGCTCTTTTTTTTTCTTTCCTTTTGCAGATTACCTTTAATACTGGGTAATAGAACTTTGATTTTTCTAAGGATTAAAAAAAATAAGATCTTAAAATCTAATTTTCCTGAGGCAGATGGGAGGAATGAATACTCTGAATAATGTTATGGCTTCTCTCAACAATTCCATTTGTGTAGACACTTCTGTTAATCTTGAATGGATTTCCTTTTAGGTATTCTTATGTCGTGCAAAAAATATCCTGTACTGCAAACTTTGTTTTCCAAATGATACTGAGTAATAGTAAGCTTTTCGGTCTTCTTTCTGATTAAATATCTGAACTATTTTGGCTGGAATGTAGTAGCTCTTCTTTGCAAGTAATTGCATTTTAAAATCAGTAATTTCCCCAAAATACTATTCTTAGTAGAGGGCAGTATTGCCGAAACCATGGTACATTCACCGTGGATTAAAGTCTCCTTTTTTTTTGACAGATCTTACAATTTATTTTTTTTTTTAATGAAATTGTTTTTGAACCTAATCCATGGATTAGCTTGGTTAAATGAAAAGTACTGATTTAATGGAATTTCAGCAAGTATGAGGTTTAATTGGGACTGTATATGTACTGAATTCTATAGTAAAGCATTATATGAAGATTTGAATTTTTGAAGATTTAAGTTTTATATTAACATTTTAGAAATGCTAAACATATTAATGGCAGTTTAAAAAAAAAGTAGTATCCCATTGAAAATATTTAAATAAATATTGGATTAAATGCTCATTTTGCCAATTTTAATTAAGCTATGCCTCTGATAGTCAAAACAGTGACTCGTATGTCAGTTTTGAGACATATAGACTATCTGAAAACTTTCTGGTTTATATACTTTTAATCTATGAAATATCTATGTTACTAATTATTTTAAAGTAGTATATAGAATTTAATTGAACAACACCTTTTTTTTTTTCCTGTGATAAAAAGAAAACAGAATGCAATTTTTTAGAAACACTAGATGTCCCCCCAAACCTATTTACAGTTGTTTTTACAGTATATCACAGATACTCTAGAAATGCAGTTGTAGCTATGTGATGGGCAGCACATTCTATAAAGTATATTCTGTGCTGGACTTATGTGAAAGGTGTTTTTTTTCAGTTATTCATGGGTTATAGTTGGTGTTTACATTCCATCTGCCATCGCTGTCACAGTCAATGTCATGTCATGACTTAATGAGATGTATGTTACTGAAGTCCTTCTGTCCTGTGAATGCATCTTTGGGGAAATAGGTTTTCTTCCTTCATCTTTTTATGTAAGAAACTGGCTTTATAGTTTCTTAGACTGCATTTCTGTAATTTGTGTCCTGATTCTTACTTCTATGTTAATCCAATAGTTCTAGGTCTGTTTGATCTTCTGGCAGCCTAGCTGGTCGAACAACTTAGCAAATGCATTTTTAAACAAGCCTAATGAAGAAAATTTTATTTTGGAAGGAAAAGGGAATAAACAATAAAAATATGCATTTCCTATGTGTATATGAATAAAAATAAGTGAATAAATACACAAATGCACACACAGAGCCATATATGTATGTGAATGTTTAATCTTTCTTAAGATATCCTGTTCTCAGTTAAGTTGCTGTGATTCCTGGTTTGGGAGAGATATCCTACATTGTATTTTGTGTTTCTCCGTGCGTTTGGGTACATTTCAAATTTGTATTTAATCCAAGTCAGAACATACAGTGTAAGCCACAATCCATCTCCCAATCCTATTATTAAAAAGCTGCCTAAATCAGTTCCTAATCTAAATCCTGAACCTCACCAGCTACTTTAGTAGCTCAGCAAGCCCAGTAAATCTTGCTTGCATTTTGATAGTGTTTTGAATTTAAATGTTCTTAAATGATCTAGTCAAAATTCCAATCTTTACCTTCTTTTATCAGTTAAACATATCTAAAGACAAATTAAAAAAAAAAAATCTGCTGTCAGAGTATTTTTCACACTTACCAGTATTTAACCTCTACTTCACTGCTGGCTGGCTGCTTAAGCAGTTAAGAAACCATAAATGCTTTGTAGATCTCTGCAGGAAACTGAAAAATAATATATACCTGTGTAATGCAAAGGACAGTGATGTATCAACTACTAAAACTGACCAGAAACAAGGAGTTAACAATTATAATTTTTGAAAATGGCCAGAATAATGTCATTGGTCTCTAAACTGGGGTTCTTCACCCTTCATTGCTAACTAGGATAAATCTTGTTGCCTGCCAGCCTCTTCTCTGGTGGCATTGCAGTCCTTCAGGCTTTGAACTCCAAGTACCAGACTGTTTGTAGCTACCTCTCTTGCAGTGGTGTGTTGCAGAAGGACTGTGCAGAACAGAGACAGCATTTATCACAGCACTCTCACTGTTCATGGCCTCTGAGTCTTTGCTGGTTTGCTTCAGAGAGGCTGAGCTCACAGCACCGTTTCAGGAAACATGATAGATTGGCATTTAGAGTCTAAGTTTAGCCCTTAGCTCTGACCCAGATCACTTAAAGTATAAATGTATGCTCTGTGTGCATCTTTTTTTTCTGGGCAGCTGTTCACAACCCATTGAAATTATACCCCCACTGCCCTCCTTACTTTTAAGATCTTACAATTCTCCTTGACTCAAGGAAGGAAACTGAAAAATTGTAATTAGAGTCTAAATACTCCTCAGACACCAATTTCCCCCATTACTTCCTGAAGTGATGTACATTTTCTATCTCCCCTGTCATTTTTGAATTTCTATTTTAGTTTCTGCCTGCAGTTGCAACTGGGCAGCTGAGTGTGCATATATAAATATATTTTAAGAAATATTTAAAATTTTATTCTCCAGTCAAGCTCATATTGACTACACTTTTATTTTGGAAAGATCTTGCTTTACAGTATGATGTAAACTGTTATATTATAAATATTTTCAACTTTGGAATATAATTTGGGAATACTGGAAATGAGGTAAGGATTTATTTTGCCTGATTTTCTATAGATTTCAAGATTATTTTTATATCAGCAAAGTTAAGGTATTATTTTTTTTAATAACCATATGGAAAGGTTTTCACTATTTTAGAATAAATAACATTATTTCCATACTTAGAAGTAGATTAATAATACAAGAACTATTTTAAAAGTTTTGTTTCTTAAGACTGAATTAAGGTTTGTGTTTCTTGGGGGACAGGTGCAGTAGACTCAGGATCTTCTTCTTCCTCTTCGTCATCCAGCTTTGTGAATGGTGCTACCAGCAAAAATCTGCCAGCTGTCCAAACTGTTGCTCCAATGCCAGAGGATTCAGCTGAAAACATGAGGTACACAAGTTCTATCTTTTAATATTAAATATAATTTCTTTTCCAGAAGGGTATAACTTGTTCAAACTATGACAGATACTAAAACTTCATTAAAGGAATTTTTTCAGTTGGCTGGTTTGTTTTCTTTATTCAATAATGATAGTACATATTGGAAAGTAAGAAGCTGGGTAATGGAGCACTAGGAAGTGGAAGGAGACACTCAACCCCTCCTGAGCAAACGAAGGCCTGCGTTAAACTGGAGAGGACAAAACCAGACCTGTATTTGAAAAGATAATAAAAATTTTCCTTGTTCTGGAGTACTCTGCAAATACTGTGGAATTTATGAGGCTGACACACTGCTGACTCTGACGTGACATTTCTATTTACTTTAAGGCATTTAGAAACTGTAAAGTTTGATCAAATTATGATCATCCTCTTTTTTAAAGAAGCTTACAGAAACTTTTAAATCAAACAGGTGTGATTTGACATCATTTAACTTCTATTGTGAAGTGTTCTTACAATCATGGTCTCTGTTTTTTTCACAGTATCACTGCAAAGCTTGAAAGAGCTTTAGAAAAGGTGGCCCCTCTCCTGCGAGAAATTTTTGTTGATTTTGCCCCTTTCCTATCTCGAACATTATTGGGTAGTCATGGACAAGAGCTGTTGATTGAAGGTACTGTTCTGAGGTTATATTTTTTTAGCTATTATTCATTTGATATGAATTTTTTTTTATTTTCACTAGACTTCATATAACTATTTTTGATAAATGAATTAATCAGTTGTTAATACATTATGATTTCATTTCTTTGCATTTAATTTCATTTAAAGAACTTAAACGTGATGGCTTTTGTACCCTTTTTTTCCCCTGAGATGCTGTGTAATTATACATCCTGTCACAAAATACTCTCTATAGTTTGCCTTTCTGTTCTCAGAATAATTCAGTGCTTCAGCCTGACTTTGAGAAACTACTGAATATACAATTAAAAAGTGTAAACTACTCCCACAGAAGCAAGTAAAAAGACCATGCTCCAACAATATTGGTGCCTGTATCTGTATTTGGTAGGGCTGTTTTTTCCTCAGGCAAGTCAATTGGATTCACATTAAGAGCTGTACCTAGAGGGGGAATAAAAACTGATAAATTTTAAAGAAAAGTATCCTTGACCACTTTCAAGGATTTTTATGGGGCTTAGGTGCTATCTTTACTACTTCATAATTAGAAAATTTGCCTCATAAATGAGGCAGGAAGTAATGCAGAAGTTATGCAGAGCATGCAAGTATAGCAAGCTTATGAAGAAAGTAATGAATCAGTACAAATGCAGCTAAAATAGTGAAGAGGGAATTTGCATGAGCATACACAGGTCATGTATTGAGAAGAATATATTCAGCCAAGTAAGCTTTTTCTTTTCAGGATTGTTCTGACACACAGAATTGGTGCTCATTGAGAGGAAAAAGTCTCATTCTGCCTGTAGTATGTAAAGATCTACACAGAAAAAATACAGCTTTGTGTTCAAATTCCAAACCCCCTTCTATTATACATGTGTTTCACCTAACACATGTGTACAGTTTTTCTATAGTAATTCCATGATTACATCTCACAAGTTGGCTCTTGTTACTAGAAATATTTGCCTCTTGTAACTGAAATTTTCTAGAACCTTTTCTTCTTTTGTCTTCTTATTGTTCAATAATACCAAGGAATAGTATAGTAGTAGCTTAGAATACTCAGAAGCTTCAGGTATTTTTTATTGTTAATTTTATAGCTTGTGATTAAGTTGCACTTCTCACTTAATGACACGTAAATTAATGGTCTGAGATTCACTTTGAGATGAATGTAAGATAATTTATGGGCTACATTCTTAACTCTCTTATTTCAGTGAAGTTGGTTGCAAAATTTGTAGCAGTATTATCTTTTTCCATTTGCCAATTGATTAATTGCACTAGAGGTTTTAAAAAATATGACGAAAATTGTCTTGGTTTTCCTGAGTTCTTGTACTGATTAAAAAAATTCTTCATTGATGTCATTCTGATTTTGTCTTTTTGACAGATCCATAGCATGAACAAGGTTGTAACAGTTCCCAGGATATGACAAAGTCTGAAATGCTAGAGGTCACAGTGATCTCACAAATGTACAGCCATATTTAAACTCACTGCTTATCCATAGAGAAACATGTTTTGTTGGATTTTTTTTTTGGCTTGTAGCATGTTTCTGATAACAGTTTGGAGTGTCATTCCATTGCCCCTATTTTGCTCCCTATCTATGACGTAGCCACCCAATTCAAAATCAGAAAATATTGTTCACAAACCAAGCACTGAGTTCCAAAACAAGTAATGCCCTTTCCAGCATTTTTCTTTAATGTTATGTCTCACCTTCTCTTCAGTCACTCTCTCATTCCTGTTATCTGAAAACCAGTCCTTTCTTCCCAAGATGTTGAAATAGAAATCTGGGAAGTAAAAAAAATTCAGTCACACCATAGATTTTTACACAGCGAGACTGGAATTTTTCTTTTCCACCTCTAAAATACTTGGGCTTTTTTTCTTCTTAACTGAGGCTTCAGAGTTGCTTTTATAGTCATTGTGTACTTCTGATCTTTTCTTTCTTCATTGCCTCTATGAGACCCTTTTTCTCAACTAAACTGAATTCTTGCCTAGTAAAGTTGCCTTTGAAAGAGAATTCCAAATTCCTTCTTATTCTGATACCTGATTTACATTGAGAAATTTCTTGTCATTCCTTACTGAAAGCCAGTGGTAGTCTTGAAGTATTTTAAAGTGCTGTCCAGGTAATGACTCAAAAAAGAGGGATTTAGTGGTGTGATTCAGGATATGAGAGTGCATAGAATTCCTGTGGGGCTTTGATAATTGAAATTTGATTTTTTTTTTTTACTGGCAAGCAGTAATTAACTCAACACTTTTATATGCAATGATTTAATTTGTTACTTTATATGTAAAGGTTTTAGTTATAAGAATCAAAAAGGAGCAAATAAACTTTCTTTAATTAAGTCTTAAGGCACTTGTCTGTTTTTCAAATTGATCACCATAAAAATATCTATTGTGTTCTATGAAGCATATACTTTCAAGCTTGACATAATGATACCGTTCCTTCTTTGCTGTTTTTCTAAAACTCCTTATGGTATGAAGTTTTTTCCCTATCACATTTTGCTAAAGTCGGAATACTGTCAGACATCCTTGATGCCATGTGGTTTTTCCTGAGGCTCTTTCTAGCGCTCTTGTGCATGTGTGTGTGTAAGAAATGCTAAATCATTTTCAGATTTGGTGAGAAGGTACATTCTTGTAGCTGACTGCATAGTGAAGAGCATAAAATAAAAGGAAGCAGAAAACAAAATTAATTTTAAAATATCTAAAACAGGTTTAGCATGCGAATTTTCCAGAATATCTGATGCTTTGTGATAGCCGTCATCAATATATTTTTGGAAATGTGTCTACAATTTAGTTATGATTTCACCTTTTTGTAGTAGTTCAGCTGCCTCAAACCTTTGGTGAAAAACCTTAAAGTCATATCCTTTTGCATCATGGAAGACTGGATGATCTATTGTTTCAGTAAATTATGCTTAATGTCTTAGTTCCTTCTTAACTTTTGATTGGAGTTGAAATTAACAAGCTGCAACGATCTTGTCAGTCTAGACCAAAAACTTAGGCCACTAATACTTGAAATTATTCATTTTTCTTGTTCTGGCAAAGTCCCAAATGTGACTGGTAACAGAGGAACCCTATCAGGTAGTATTCTGACATTGAGGAATATGTTTATTGGTAAAATTCCTTATCTACTTACTCTACTAAAATTACTAAATTACTAATTACTGAAATAGTTACTTGCTTCTTTTTCTAAAACCAATTCTTTCTTCAAAGGTATCTTACACATAACTGAATTTCAAATATTTAATCAGCTTCTCAGAATATTTTATAAGTAGAAAATATTTTCAGTGATGGATTAAAAGGGACCTTTTTGCATTTGAAAGCAAATAGCTTCAAACACAGTATACCAGAACCAACCCGACACTGCTGTGGTTTGTCAATTGAGGTGCTTCCAACGCCTCAGAGAAGAGAAGTTGCAAAGGTTAAAGTCGCCTGTACAGAACCTAATTGGAAACAAACATGCAATATGTGTAGGTCACATATTTGAGCTTAGCAGAGCTCATTGTGGAGTTCCATTTAACACTTGTGCAGATATGTTTTTGCTAACTAGTTTCCATATGGTCTGCAAATTCTCTCCATGTAAAGTGCATGACAACATTCTAGCTTTTAGGTGAAAATGTTACAGGCAAGTGTAATCTGATCTGTAGCTGAAAGAAAAGCTATATCCTCTTTTTGTCAAGCACAGATGGCTAAAAGTATTTCCACTACAGCTATTCCTGGAGTGTCTGGAACTGTAAGAATAGGTCCACAGTCACAGAGAATGCTTTCCCTTCTCTTGAAGGAGGTACCAAGGAAACTTCACTGATGCTTTTACTTTGCTGTATCATTAGCTGGGTAGAAGGTCAGCCAGGTAGCCCTTCTCCAAAGGATCTCTGATGAATTCCTTGCTGTACATTTGATATGTTTCTGATACAGGCACAATTAAATTCAGATGACAGAGAGAATGTTTTTGGGCTGATAGGAGCGGGATCTGTTTCTCCTCATTAACTCACCACATGGCCCTATGAAAATATTCAGTAGAGGTGGTGATGGACTAGCTTTGTATCATGTTTGACAGGAGGCTTCTTGAAACAATTGAAAAATTGCCCAAAACATTCCTTTGGAAACCACAGATAGAACTTGGGTGCTAAATGACACTACTCTAAAAGCTCCCCAAGACCTCAAGTGTGACATCACTGTGGCATCTACCAATACTTGCACAATTAGTTTCTGATTTTCTTGAAGAATACTGAATTTTGTATTAGGAAAGGCAGGACAACCATTTTCCTTTAGATACTATGGTAATTTGTAAATCCCTTATATTTTCTGGGGAAAATTTACTTTTTTGGAGCTTAACATGCCCATTGTGTTTCTCTTAGAAACTTTTCAGAACCTTTGTATTACTGTGTTCAGGAGCACAGATGCTGTAAAGTAGAAAAACTCATGCTCTTGCAGAACTTTTCTTCCCTGTTTATATTATTCTCTCATTCTTTTATCTCACTCTGCCACATCCAAAACATTTTAGTTTGTGTGTCCAGGCATGCTTTCTTCCAACTAACTAAAAATATGGTAATTGCCCTACCAGTCTGTAGCACAGCATGTAGCCAACATTTTGAACAAAATTAATTAATTAATTAATATCAGCAAGTAAGAGGGGAAAGGAAAAAATAAATAATGTTATGATTTTAAAATTTATATTAACTCAAATTAACAGCATGTAAATAAAACCTTAAGCTATTCATGGTGCTGAAATTTCTATAATCCAATTTTTCATCCCACTTTGCTATTTTTATTAACAGTCTTTTTTATAGTGTTGAATTGTTCCTGGCAAAACTAAGTGCTTAGGTGAAGATATACAAAATGAGAAACTAAGGCATTGCACTGGAGAGATATGTTGAATCATTTTCTGGACGAACCAAAACTCAAGAAAAAGCCAGATTTCAGCATAGCCAGATGCTGAGTCCAACTTCTAGGAGCAAAGAACAGAGACTTGGATCCATCCTAAGGATCCTAGGAGATGAGGGACAAAGCCACGCAAAGAATGGAGGGATTGCCAAAATAATTGGGATGCTTGGCTCCCTTAGCTCATTGCTGTGGCAACAAAGACTTGTCTAGTGCCTTGGAAAAACAGATGAGTGATTTCATTTCTGTGCATAAATTTGGTTAAACTCCCACTGTCTTGTTCTGTAGTCAGCACTTCAAGAATGATGCACACACTGCAGAGGTATGAACTACAACATAAGGAGCTTGATATGTTCAATGTATCAAAAATACATAAAAAGAAGTTAAATACTACAGGATGCCTTAGCCTTTCCATCAAGAGAATGCCTAATGAGGGTAAATATGATTGGAAAACTTTAATAGGGCTTACCCTCAATTATTATGATTGATGTTACTCATAGTCATTATGACTACATTAAAATTCTTTTCTAGATATAGCCTTCAATCCAGCTTCTCAAGAGGAAAAGTGTCATGTATTTGCTGGATGCTTTTGGAGCTTCTTTGTGACTTTCAAGCATGTGAATCACCATTTTCTCTGTGCCACATTGTAGAAGGAATAGTAGTCTGCATTAACCTTAATTTGCTCTATCATCATGGCTGCATTTGTTCACATGGTGATAGACAGGTGTTCTTCAATGTCAGCTAGCCACCTGCAGAAATCAGTGCAAAAACAGTGGCTTTTTCCTTGTTCTGCAGCTGACTGCATCTTATCTGTAGATGCAGTCAAGAATATATCATCTTCCCTTGAGGCATCAAAGGTGGTCAGTGCTTATGTCACTTTATGAAATAAACCTTTCTTCTGATTTTTTATATGTGTGATCATGTGTGTATATATATAAATTGATTTCCATTTTTTATATAAGTTCTTTAATCATTACCTTGAACCTCATTTTAGGATGAGACATTTTCCCTGCATAATGAATTTGTCTTTTCAGGGAAGCCTCATATAAGCTTATGCCAGCTATAGTTTGGTCTCTGATTTCAGAGAGCTCTTGCAATTATATGACTGCATAGCTATATACGTACTTTAATCTGATTTTTTGAGAACATGAAACTTATGTGATTGTACTAGGTGAGGAGGATCAGCCTTTTAGTCTCTTGGTAGCTTTTCAATGTGTTGGCCGGTTTCAGCCAGTTTAACAGAGGTTGCTTAAAAGATGTTAAAAACACAGTATTCTCAAATACAAACATCTGTTTAGAAAATATATACCCTATCTTTGGTTAGGGTTAGGGTGTGTTTCATACTCACCTTCAATATTTTCTCTGCACTATTATTTGAGGTATGCCACCATTGTATTGTAAAGGAATGGAAAACTGAATAGTAACTCAAAATAATCACACCTGATTCATTTGTAATATACTGTATAATGTACTGTGCTGGTACAATACTGTGGGCATTGCAGCATAAGGAGCAGGAAAGCAATTGATTAAGCAGGACTGTGGGAGCAGTAGGAACTCAGCCTTATTAGACATCAGGGAATCCCTGCTAGAAATCAAGGTGATTATTAAAACTTTCTGTGGAGAGGTCAGGCCAGTGTCATTTGCAATAGGCATCCCACTGGACATGATCACTGTTCAGTAAGGATGAGAAATCTTATGGATTATTTGGTTGTACTGGGTCAGGAACTCTGAATTGATTTTCAAGGCTAAGTTCATAATGTATCTCTTTGCTGTGCCACACCCCACTCCTTCCTTTCCTTGTGCCCTAAGTGTCTAGGTAGAGGTGATGCTGCATGTTTAGCTCTGTGCAATTAAATGCAGTGAATTTCCTGACCCAGTCCTCTGTAAGACAGTTTTCCTGAATTTGTGGTAGTAGGATTCTTATTCATAGATTCCTTTTTGTCTTCACTATAAAGACCTGCAAAAAGATCCCAGAAAAATTGCACTACTGTCTGAAATTACCCATTTTAGATAATGAGATTGGAATAATAATGATTTACAGATAATGCTTTTCTTCAGTAATTTAAAGTTTGTGTTTTTCTTTTTAAGATTTTCTGCAAGCAGTTTGCAAGATTAGGTTTTTACCATGAAGAAAACCACAAGTCATTTTGAAACAGGGCATGAAATCCTCCAATAGATGTAATTTAAAATACTACTGCTGATTGAAAACCTGCCTGCACACATGGTAATCCACTCATAAGCAGGAAAAAGAGAAGGTTCATGAATTTCAAACTGATGTGCTATTTTTAGGAATGTCAGAAATTTGTTTTAAGAAATTCTCTGTCTATGGTTGGTATGATTAGCTCCTAGTATGTGACTAAAAGGCTCCATAGTGTACTCATGTTTCTGCACACACTTCGGGACTGATCATGGATTTTACTGGAAAACATCAATAAGTCAGGCACACATGAAGACAGAAAACACCAGTTTTCCAGAAGACTGTATGCTAGAAACAGAGAAATGCTGAAGGGCTAAATGATATTCAAATCTGCCTATTTATTTACACCTACTCCAGAGAGTCAATGTTCAAGCCTTTGCAACTTCTGAAGTATTTTTAGAGTAGGTTACTAGTGACTAGACAGATGCCAATTCAGACAACTGAAGAGCAGGTGCCACAAAAGAAGTCTCTATTATTTATCCCCACTGAAATCTTCAAACTCTAATGACCCCAACACAGGTTACAAAACATTTTTCTTTCACATAATATTCCTTTATGACATCTTTAAAGGGATATCATTACAAACACCAGAAAGAGGATACACATTCATTCAATTTTGATTTAACTCTTGATTTACTGAAGTTCCTGTGTGCAGAAGTATGTTCTGAACAGATGTTTAACATGGCAGGAAACATTATAGATCAGAGATCCAGATAGCAACTAGGAAATGCATAGCATCTGGCACCTTTTTGAAAGTAAACCTGCTAATAATTAATTACACATATGAGCCACTCTATCCCTGTCTAATGAGTTGGACACTTACTAAGATGTATTAGACTATGGAACAGAGGTTAACTGCTCATGCCCTCTCCTCTGTCTCTGACTTGTGTGGTCCCAGTGTAACTTAAGGGTAGAAATTGTTGTTGGCACTCAGATTTTATGTTGTTGATTATATTATCATTATTACATTGATTAATAATCAAGATGTCTTTATAATCCAAAATGTAAAGAGTTCCCATTAGACAGAAATTGAGGTTCTTCTGTTGCTTTGACAATGGCGAAAAAAAGTTACTGAAATTGTGAGACTAATTGTAAAGTTTAGTTAGGAGAATGGAGATGTAAAAAAATAATGAATACGTGCCTTCAAGAAAGCAAAAGGTGGTAACAGTCTGAAGTAGTCGGGTTTGCTGGAAAGAAGCTCTGAAAGTTGTCCTTGAAAATACAGAGGCCACTAGATGTTTGAAGTTACTAAATTACTGTTGAATGTGCTATTATATGTGCACTTTTATTATTAGGAACCAAAGAGTACCAATTACTGTTTTTTAAAAGCACATAAGGAAATGCACAAAATACTGGAGCCTATAAAGAGTAACAAAAGGAGTTAGTTGTTTGTGATCCCTGAGTCCCATTTACTTCAGCAGTATAAGCCACTTTCTCATAAATTTATTTTTCAAGCTAGTAGCCTGTGTTCTGGTTGCAAGCCCCAAAGGCTTAGAAAGGACTGGTCTTTTTGCCTTAGAATTCTAGAAAAATACCCTCCCTGATGTCCATCTCCCTGTTACCCTCCTTGATAGTCCATCTTTTTTATAATCCAGTTTCTGTCTTTCTTCTTGCTTTAACTTTCAGCTTTACTGGGAAATATTTTTTTAGCGACTTTTCCTACTAANTTCTCATAAATTTATTTTTCAAGCTAGTAGCCTGTGTTCTGGTTGCAAGCCCCAAAGGCTTAGAAAGGACTGGTCTTTTTGCCTTAGAATTCTAGAAAAATACCCTCCCTGATGTCCATCTCCCTGTTACCCTCCTTGACAGTCCATCTTTTTTATAATCCAGTTTCTGTCTTTCTTCTTGCTTTAACTTTCAGCTTTACTGGGAAATATTTTTTTAGCGACTTTTCCTACTAACCTACTACCAAAAAAAAAAAAAAGAAAAAAAGAAAAAAAGTAGCAAGAGACCTATTTAAAGTTATTTAAAGGCAATAATTTTTAAAAGATTCTGGAGAAAGTTCTTAACATGTGCAGGCATTGCTGTAACACAGCCTGTAGGTGGACTCATCATATCAACTATACAGCAGTGCTGAATGGTAACACTGGACTGAGTTGTACAATATTTTTTTTTAGAACAGCCACCTTTTACCCCCTTATTATTTTCTCCTCTACTGTCCAGGTCCAAAGAAAAACGAGGTGGTATGCCAAAATGGTATTCAGTATCTACAGGATGTTCATGCTGTGACTGAAGCTCTCCACAGGCAGAGGTTCTTTGGTTCTTATTCCACTTAATTCATCATTCAGAACTCAGCAGGGGACTCTGCCTGATTTTGGACTTGAAACAGTTAGGCTGGTATTTGCCCCAGCCCTTGTCCTCTGAAGGCTTAAAAATGGAATCAATCTACTTTATTACACCAGCAGTGTTTTCCAGAGAACTACCTAACTCTGATAATCTATAGGGTGCAAATAACGTCTCTGTATCAGATATTGCCCTGAAAGATGTATTTCTCATGAGACATAGTAAAATAATTCTTTCCTATGTAGTCTGAGTTCTATGACCAGGTTCTTTACAAAATTAATCTCATTTAGGGCTGGTCACAGTTTTTCCATATACATTCCTTAACTTACTGCCTACTTATCACCTGTTCTTATGACCCAGGCTGAAACATTTTAATTAGTGACCAAATATACCAAGTTTCCTTAATTGTCCTGATGATTTAAAGGCACTTATTCAGTTCATCCTGTTGGATATGGATTTACTTGTTTCCATGTCTTCAAGGCTTAAAAAAAGAATCTTGCACAAAAACTATAGGCTCAATTACTTGAGAAACTACTACTCTTGAATTTTAAAAATATACCTGTTTATAGAGCCTTTTTTTATGGGAAAAAATGTTAATTATAGTGTAAACATTAATGAACCATCTAGCTTGATTTACCTAGATATGAACAGACTCCCTACATACCTGGGATTATTTTTGCAAGAACTAAGATACTATATTTTTGCTGTGTTCAGCGCAACTTTATGTTAAATTTTACCTCCTTCAAAAAAAGATCCTCAGATCTGCTAAACATCTATTCTCTTATATCATATTTTTGTCTGATGGTGTGTGGAATTTTGTGATTCAGTCTTTTTTACTTCTTGTCTGTGGAGATTTTCTTGCAATGAGAAAACCTCATGCTGAAAGAATTTGTCAGACAACAGAGACAGTTGTGATATGTCAAATTAAGATGGCAAAGTGATGTCAAAGCAGGTCTAGGGAGAGCCCATAACAATGTTACTGTCAAGTAAATAAAGAAAACTGAAACACAAGAAATACAAGTTATTTCAAGAGATCTATGACTGTGGAAGGTTTTTTTCTGTTTTGAGAGACACTGTTTCAGAATGATTACCATTTGTCAGTAGGGCTTCAGGATAGGAGCGAGTTCTGATGGCAGCCAGCTAAGGTCAGCAAAGTTCAGCTTGGAGATTTTTGTTTTCCTTTCCTTGTTATCAAATTCTCAGTAAACATTTCTATGTATTCAAAAATTAGTTTCGCTACTCAGGAGATCACATCTACTTTAAACAAGGGTCATCTTGGCCTTGGAAATTTAGGAAGCTGCATGAGCTTTGAGGTTTTGTTATACTCGCTATTTGTAGCTGTGCTGGTTCACTCAGTGTGGCCCCAATATTGCTAAAGAGAAGAAATATAAGGAAGCAAGGAGGATCAGTAAGTGGTTTTGTTGCTGTGCAGCTTAACCTTTTCTCACCATCCTTTTTTGTCATTCACCAGGCACATATTTCAGTTTTGACATGTTCCCCTAATAATAGGAAAGAATGTAACAAGGAACTAGAAGGAAATAATAGAATGAAGAAAACCAAAAGTAATTCCTGTGTTTAGCATAAGAGGAGAGAAACAAAAAGGAATAAGCTCATAAAACAGGGTATCAAATAAGAATAAGTTATAAACTGAAGCTAAGAAAAAGTTTATAAACTTCAGGAGTAAAAATAAAACTTTATACCTAAGGAAAATATAAGTAATGCCTTATAAAATATAAGTAATATGAGTAATGCCTTTTCAGGGAAATCCTGATATTCTAGAGGCTGTTATTTGGGATCATTCCTATGATGTATCTTTTCCAGCATGTCTCTTTTTACAATCTTAGAAAGACCTGGAAAAGGTTCTTGAGATGAGCAGAAGGCACTATTGTTGTAGTGAAGGTATAAACATTGCCTTGTGTTAGTGAATGAAATTAATCTTTATTTCTGCTTGTATAGTTCTTTGAAAATAATTTACTACTGCAATAATACTTGTAAACTGTATTTCCTCTAACTCAGATTTAAGAGGAGGTGAAGGACTGAGAAAAAAAGAAAAAGGAAAGGCAAATGTTTCTTCATTTTAATAAGATCGCTTTTTCCGTGTATTAAATATATGGCAACTTCTTTGGTATCACTTGTTTTCATTTAGTAATTTTTCTACAAATTTAATCACAAAATTGGCAACTTTTTCAGGAAAGGAATGACAGGAAACTACCACATGACAAAACTGCAAAAATACTTAAAATTGTAAAATTTAAATTTAATTTTTAAATGTCTTTATCAATTAATGTTCTTCTTACTTCTTCCATTGAAATAAAATGTCCCCTGGAATCATCTGCTGTAGAAATTTATTGACAGTTCTGAGCCACTTATTTGAATAATATCTTAGTATAAAGAGGGAAATCAGAAGACTTTCGGGATAATATTTGAATTCTCACAGTGGATTGTTTGGTTTTGGAGGAAAAGTCTGGAATGCTTTTCATTTAGATTATTTCTAGATAAATAAGAGTTTGGGATTTTCTAGAACCTGTAATTGTAGGTGTTTTCCAGGCTTCTGCTGAAAAAAATGTTTATAACTTACTCAAGTCTACCTGAAAATGAAGCACATTTTGACAGAAAAACAATAATTCCATTTTACAGACCTTTTCAAGATTAGAGATATTTTAGTTTGATCAACTGCAGTGCAGTGTGATCATAGACTTGGGTGTTTTTACCTGTAGTGTAGAAGAGGACATTAGAAGATGAGGAAATACATTAAATTTACAAATAAATTCTAGTAAATATGTGTCATACCATTAAAAAAAAAATCTGTTTCACTTAACAGTGAATTGTTTTCTTATAATTCATATTTGTGTTGAATTCTTTTATATAAAAATAATATTTTTATGGTACATTATGGTATGTTTTTGTGTTGTTAATGCTGATTAGAACAATTTCTCAATTGATACATGATAGAGTGATGTAAATTTTAGATCTGTTCTGTTAAGAAGTTGGATAAGCAAATTATTTCACTATGCCACAATATTTGGAAAAATTTGAAGATATTTGAAGAGAGTTCTGTCCAAAGAAATACTGTTTTAAGAGAATGACAGTAATAAACAAATGCATATATTGAGTAAATCCCAATGCAGCACTGGGCAAATAAAAAAATTACCACAGGCATTAAATGAAAAAATGAATCGGTTTTGAAAATCTTCCATGGTATATTAAACTGAACAGTGGTAGTGGATTTTATTTTATAGATTAAGTGGTCTCCTTTCCATTTGATGAATGAGAATTTGTGCATCCCATTAGACTAAAGGAAAATGGTCAGAAAATCCACAGGTTAGCATAAGGCTGGACTGTTCAGAGTAGTGTGGCACTAGCATCAGTTTTGCCAATATCATTGCAGCTCGTGGGATTACTGTAGGAAAATCTGTGATTTTAAAAACTAAATCATATATGCGTTGTAATAAATCCCGTCTCTGTGGGTACGCTCTCAAGGGTTTTTGCCATTCTGTGATTCCATCTGGATGTTTTCCAGTCCATATTTAGATTCCTTTTTAGTAACTGCAGTGGTGAAGAAGTTTAGGTTTTCTCACTTTAATATACATACCATTCTTACTCTTTTGAATATTGTCCCAATATTAAGGTCTGTTTTATTTTACAAATCTGACTAAAAGGGGTGACCCATTTGAGTTGGGTTTGGACAGATTAAAATCTGGGGTGTTTTGTTGACCTATCACTGTTTATTTGAGGTGTTTCTCCTAAGATGTCAGTTCTAAAGATTTATGATAAAATTTTAAAGGTATTCCATTTCATAATCTGGATGAAATTTCATACCTGGATTATTTCCAGGTACCAGATAAAAAGAATATTGCTTGTATTGTGCAGTGTCTTTCACCATAACAAAAAAAATCATTTAAGAATTGTAACTGTTTTGATCCACTAAAAAACATGAAGTCAAATTCACATTCACTGTATTTTTCTATATCACTCTTCTGTTCTGTAAAGGAGATTTGCCCATACAATGAATGGTCTGGAGTACTAATACAGCCATCCTTCATGGTCCCTAGAGCTGGTGGTAATGTCAGTCAAGGCTGCTGAAGGGATTGTTAAATCCATAAGCCTGACTTTGTTATTTTAGTGTGTTAGGTTCTTTGGAATAGTGTTTTCTTTCATCTAGTAAAAGCAAAGTTATAATTGTTTTGCAACATGGCTGTGATTTCCATCTGCAGACTTTCTGCAAATCCTGAATATTTCCCAGCCTTTGCTTTTTGTAAATTAAGACCATTAGTGTAATTTAAATGCCTACAAAATATGTGACATATGTATGGTTCTAAAACCAATTTTGAGTGTAATCTTGCAAAACTCCACATTCTGTTTAATACATATCTTCCCCCCAGCTCCCCCAATAATTGCTTGGTTTGGAATACGAACATCTGTTGTTTCAGTTTAAGTTTTGCATACTCAGCATTTACTTTCAAATTTTTCACCAATCTTCTATTTTCACTCCATACTCTCTCCTTTCAGATCTGTAGGGAACTCCCCAGCAACTTGATAGTTTATGAAAAACATTAATTTGAATCTAATTTTCTCTGAGTGACAGTCTATGGAAGAGAGAGAATAATGTGGATTTAAATTATCCAAATAACTTTATTGGTCAAAAAAGGAGTCCTAAGGTTATTTCTTTAATTATAAATTGGATTTAGAAATATATTTCAAGAAATCATGTGCCAGAATTTGCTGGCAGAAGAAAGAGGGTTAGAAAGAACAAATTTTAAGGAAAACTCATATTTCCAACCAAAACATCACCGTAACTTTTGTCCTGGTAGTTTCACAGCCAAAATGTGCTTTAGTTTCTTTTTCCCAGGGAGAAATGCCCTTGAAACTTTGTTGTGCCATTCCTAACAAATGCTGAACAAAGTATAAGGGAATAGTGTATCAAAAATGAAAACCCAATTTGTGAGTGGTAATTACTGGTAGAAAATTCCTACTCCGTTTCATGGCGCATAAATCACTGAGGATTATGGGAAGAGATATCACAGTATAAATTATCCATAATTATTATTTGGATTTTGAAATAATTTGAAATAATTTGAAACAATACAGTTTTATTTAAGGTACGTGGAAGACTATATCACTAGGAAATAGAAAAAAGCTTACCTTACAAAAAAAAAGTTACAAAGAAGAATTACAGTGTTTTCTGGTTTTCTTTTTTGTCTAGTTTTAGGTATTTTTGCTCATTTCTAGGTACAATTTACACACTTTTCACATGTTACTAAAATAATGGATTTAATAGCAAGTGTGTATTTTTTCATAAGCATCTTGTACTATACAAAGCTCCTATAGTTTTGATGACATGCTGTAGAGGAGTAATAAAGACCAATTTTTCTCTGTGAACTGAATTAAATGGATTAAACATTCTCAAACATTTTACCTAGCCATACCTGAGATTTTTCAGATAAGCAAGCAGAAGCTATAATTGAGTGAAAGATTTCTGCAGGCTCTAAAGTTTTGTTAATTGCATCTTTTTTCTAAGTTGAACATGAGCTATAAAAACATTTAGGTTTTGTTTTTGCTAGTATTACAATTGATTCCAGTTCCAATAAGGGTTTAAGTTGACACAAAGTAAAATCATTGAAAGAAAATGCAGGCAAACCTTGATAAATACCAGATGAAATTGTGGTGGTATTCAGTTAGACTCATACACACATTGTATTAATAATAATAAAAAGAAGTTCAAAACCATGATCTTATTTCATGAGGATTTTTTTTTTAAATTGATTTTATCAGCCTACATTATATTTCTTCAAAATGGAAATTCACACTGACTAGTTCAGCATGGTGACTTGGAAGTTTTGAACCCATGACTTCATTAATGCCACAGGCATGACTAAAACAGTATAGTTGAAATTAATCTTTTTTTAGGCATTAATAAGTCATAGTGGAAAGAAATAATTAGCATATCTTTGGGCCAACAGAAGAACACTGAAAAACAAGTCAAGAAAACCAGAGCATTTCAAGATAATTGCCAGGCATACATCATTTATTCCAGATTAGCCAAGGTCATGCACTTGATGCTCCCAGTTTTTGCATCCATATATGTGGTCATTGTTGCCATCCCATTGCTGAATTTTGATGGCTATATTTAATGGACTGAGAATAGACCATGAAGAAAAGTACTAAGGACAGCAAATGTAAAAAGCATACTCCATTCAGTTCAACGGTGACCTTTTTAACCTTGCTGTATGCAGGAAATATCCACTTGTATTTTAGTAATTGCATTAGCTTCCTTAATGGCATTTGATACAGATGATATAGGAAGAACTTATCTGCTGCTGAAGAATGCAAGCAACAGTTTCAGTTTGAGTGGCAAATACTTTTTCTCAGTGGAGTTAAGGAGGGGGAAGAGAACTGAAAACAGTTTTGTGTGCTCACTTCAATCAGAGAAGCCATTATTTTTCCAAGTTTGTTATATTTTTTTCATCATTATATTAAAACTAATAAAATTTTGGACACACTAAAAACTCTGTTGAACCCTACAGAACGGTAAAGAGGAAGAAAAAATACAGTCGTTAGCACATTTGGAACTTAGAAAATCCATTGGAAAATTTGTTCTGGTTCATACTACAAACTCTATTCTTAATTTTATGAAGAGACCTCAACCAGTTTGTGTCTTCTGTACTCTGAAAAATGGGAGGAGAACTTTTCTTCCCTCTCTTTCAATTTTTCTATGTCAGGATATAGACAGTGCACTGAGGGAATTTTTTTTTTTTTTTGTTCCTGTGCTATGCCAAAAGAAATTAGTCAATTCACACAATTTGGACTCCTAGAAGAGAGGAGGGTGCAAATCTAAAAACTGAAAGAGTAATAAAATTATCTTTTTTTTTTTTTTCTGGTTTGTGAAGGAAAAGTTAAATAGGACAGGGATTGTGGTTCTTCCTAAACATGCTCCTGCAGCTTTTGATGATGTGGGATCTTCATAATGCAACCAGAGATTACATTCTGACAGTTTTTCCTAATAGGCAGAAATGGATCTGCCCTCCATTAGGTCTGATCTCTTTTTATCATTCTCTACTATTGACTGCACAACAACTCTGACAATAGATTTTGAAGATTAATTGTGGTTTGCGTAACAGGAAAAAAAATCGTTATTTATTTCAAATCTTAACTGCTTAATCAGGAAGAAGTGAAAATGGGAAGAAGCACAATAGAGCCCTTGGCAGCAAGGATGGAGGAAATGGAGCATATAATGGAGGGCACACACTTTCCCTCGTGATTTGAGTGAAAGGAGTGAAGTAGGATTAGGGGGCTGATAAGTAAGAAATTTACAAAGCTAAATGGTGGCCCTGCTATGAATGTTTCACATTTCTGTATTCAGTTTTTACTTCAAGGAATCTATGATATGAGTACTTAAAGGTGAACAGAAGGTATTCTGTTTCTATTTCCTTCTTACTGACCATCAAGGTGCACAGGATTCCCCATTTTCTGTTTGGGCCACTCCCGATTCTGCTTAATAAGTAGAGAGCTGCACGCTTAATTTCTGCAGGAGGCTGAGAGAAACATCGTTGACACCATGACCTTCTTTAATGAGGCTTTTCTATCTCTCTCTGCATTTTCATATGAGAAAAGTGCTACAGTCTCTAAGATAATTATTTGTTTCTTTTGGATGTGGAAACCAGCCTCTTCTAATCCTAGTGGTTATGAGAGGTGTTAATGGCTGTTACCAGTGGGTTGTTTCATCAGCAGGCAATTAAAGAGCTGGTTGTAACTAACGGGCCTGCTGATGTGCTAACCAGATGTCAGTTCTGCATCCTTCTCTTTCTTTTTCTGAATTTCACCAAAATCAGTTTGATTCTCCTTTCCAGTGCTGGAATGCTCTCTCCAAGCTTGCAGTTGATTAGATGTGATATATAAAAATTATCAAGTAATGTCCAGAGGAATAGTGAAAAGACATCAGTTTGAGGTCAGATGACCACTTAGACCCATATAATTATCAAGTTATTAAAATGTTAGAGTATATAAAAATTCTTATTGTAAATAGATATAAAAATTCTTATTGTAAATAGGTAATCTTGGTCTAAGCAATTATGACTCCTTCTAACAGAGCCATGTTTTGTCATGTATGTAGCTTTGTGTTATTAGGACTAGATTATCATTGTTATCTGGATGATAATCATGAGTATTTATTCTAGCTTTCTGTCATTTTAGGCATGTTTGTTTTGGTCCACACTCCAAAATTTTTTCATATTGTTTGAAGCTGCACAGGTAGCATTAGAATCCCCAACTGTCTTTGGAAGTTAAGAACTTCTAATTTAACTAATTAAGCCAGAAAATATTCATTATGTGTTTCTCTTCAAAGCATATATTTTATATCAAGTTTTCTTTTTGAAAGCCTAGTGAGGATACAAGACATTACTGGTGATGCATAATCACTTTTATGTAATTTAGTTGGTTTCTTTTTCATAAGTGTGTATGGTGCTTATTCTGGATACATTTGTTCTTTTCATGTAAAATCAGAAGTAAGAACATGTACAAATTTAGAAGATTGTAGCATGGAGATAGGTTTCCAAGAGCATTATTTTGCCTTAGTCATGTTTTAGTACACCTGAGGTCTGATTTTGAAAGATGTTAAGTGAGTGTGTGACAGAAAGGGGGTTTTTGTTGGTTTTTTTGCACGGGTGCGGGGGAGGGGGGGTTTGCTTTTGGT
>VXAX01004870.1:8639-107174 GCA_013399835.1 Leptocoma aspasia | reverse complement strand
TTAGTTTTACAGAATTAGAGGTGAATTCATAATAAACCAGACAACATTCTATGATGAAATATTTGATGTGTCTGTCCTACCTGCATTGGCTTAACTGTAGAATTCAGTCTTCTGTTTGGATTTTCTTTGTCGGCTTCCAAACAGTGGAGGTAGCCTGCAGGTGATAAGTATCTCATTAATCTTTCTGGTCCTCTAGCACTTGAGCATGAGAATAGCTGATCAATTACAGCAATTGTCTCCCTAAATGAGCTTTGCACATCTGCCTCTTATTTCATTAACTGCCCCTATATCTGATAGAATGAAAGCCTAGTGGCTTCTTACAGCTTGTTCTGTGTTACTGTACAATAAGGATGGGGTTGTTAGCAAAATGGGCACAAAAGGGTATTTATCCACTACCTGAAATAAATATACATGCTATCATGTAGGAGTGCTTTTGTCTCTAATCACTGTTTGTACAAACCTTCTTAAAGCACATCAGCTTGCTTTCCAGCCACCTATTTAGTCGTTACTTGTAAGCTTATTTGTAAATTTATAATTTTTATAACACAACCAAAGTGTTGGATGCCCAAAAGCATCATATCAATGTCTATATGGTTTTAGGTAACAGAAGCTAGCACATGTAAAGTTAACAGTGGAAATGAAATTTCCTGCAAGCGTCCTTACAATACATCTTTAAAATACTTAGATATGGCATCCTTCTCTCAGAGAGTAAATTTACATTTCCAAAGCTGCAAATGAGTATTTGCAATAGTGACAATGTTATTAGGTATTTATTATTTAAATTAAGTGCAAAACAATGAGTAACAGTTAGACTACATAATTCGAGGTTTGTTTTAAGAAACATACCCGAAAAATTATGGGGTTTGATTTTAATAAAAATATTATTTCACATGAATGCCTCTTTCATTAATACTCAAGCTTTCAATTACAAGATAATCAATTACCAGATGAAAATTAAAATAATGTCTAACCAGATGCTTTGTTCTTTACCTGTTATTAACTGACCACTTTATTCTTACAAATTTACATGATTTAATATACAAAAGCTGTTAAGTTATGTTTATCATACACTAAATTGCTTTGGATGATACCAATATTTATTTATTTATTTATTTAAATAACTAAGCTAAGTGCCAAAAATAATTAGAAAACATTCTGTCCTGAACTGGTCTAGATTATTCCAGATTATTCTTATGAACATTTAAATATTCTTGAAACTGAAACTCTCAGTTAATTGTGCTTGAAACTTGTTTTAGTCTGTTTGAGTTATAAAAAATATACATTTATATATTTTATGGATTTCTGGAACAATGGAACTATAATATCAAAATACCGCCATCTTTTAAACTAATTTTTGTCTGTTTATTGCAGGTCTTGTTTGTATGAAGTCGAGTACTTCAGTGGTTGAACTGGTTATGCTGCTTTGTTCACAGGTAAGGTGTTCTCTGGTTTTGATTGAATTAATTTCCTTGTGTAATCACTGGCAAAGAACTGTATCTGGCAGTTTGTTTCATTCTTCCATTTCATTTCAAAAAAAGGTACGAATTAGTTTCTTCTGGTAATATATAAATTGTAGATTTTTTTTTTTTAGATATACATTCTGTAGTTTTCCTATATTCACAGGGTATGTATACAAGGTATATTTGCATTTATGTTCTAAAAGTGTATGGATGTACATTATGCATTTGCTCTGTGTATGAGCTCTCCTTCAAGCCTGTTCTTATTTAGAATATGTAAGTAAGATACTGTGGTCATAATTTTATGTTGAAATCTGTTTTTGGATTAGTGATTTTTTAAAGCATTACTTTGTGCTGATTTTATTACTTTTGATATGCATGACATAACATTAAATATTTTACGTAGCTGTCAGTATATAAAAAGCAGAGGAACATGGATTAAGTAGTCCTCAAGAACTGGCAGAAGCAGAACATTTCTATATAAAAATTCTGTGGTTAATTATTGGGGTTTTAACACAGCAGTAATGGGTTTCTCAGAAATCCAAATTACTTAATGTTTTGAAATGCTTTCAAAAACAAAATATTGAAAGCTAAACTGGTTTCTCATACTGTTTGGATTATTGATATCTCAATTTTCATATTATTTGTTTTGATAGAAGTGTTATTGGCTAATATTGTGTATATACCCTTTTACTTTAAACTGCCAGTAAGTTATCAGCAAACATTTTAGAACTTTGTTCGCTTTGTAGAATGTAAGAAAAATATGATTCCCAAAAGATACAAATAACTTTGCAAGTTCCTATACTTCTCTAAAAACTTATAACAACATTTCATTAACCAGGTTCCCCACAGAACTATAATACCAGTTCAACTCAAAACAAATTTGTGTGTAAAATGCCCAGGTTAACTTATTATATAATTATCAAAGAAAATTACTTTGTAGCTTTTCTTAAGCTTTCCCTACTGCACATTGATAGCATACACCAAAAATATACTGTAAACAAAAGCATTTCTAGGGACAATTGAAATGAAGATCTACTTTAGAGAAATCTATCTGAAAAGAATAAACATTTACAAGTGGTTTTGGGGGAGATTGTTCCAACTTACCTTAACTGTCTGTAGGTTGCATTTCTTCAAGCTTGTGTCATAAGGAAACCATTAAATCTTGTTTTCCTTTGTATTTTTTTCCCTCTTCCTTTTTTTTTTTTTCCTCTTTTAGAGGGATATCAGTTAGGGAAAACTAAAAGAAAAATACATCCCTGGCAGGAATCCTCAGTGGGATTTCAACTTCAAACCTTCTCTAGCAGGGCACTTGAAAAATTTGTTACCTAATGGTGAAGTCCTGGGTTCCAAGAAAATTCCAAAAGATCCATTAAGGCTTTTGAGCTCAATGCTCATGTCATACAACTTTTTTCTTTTATTTTTAGCAGCTCTTGAAAAATTTTTTTGAGGGAAGGAATAACTTAGAGTCCTTTCTTCCCTAGCCTATGGTTTTACTGCAGTTCTCAGGAATAAAGTGGAATGTAGCATTAGGGTCTAGTGTCTTTGATGGCCTCATCATCTAATCATAGGTTTAACATTACTCATTTGCTGGCTCCAGGAATTCCTGCCATTAAGGGCCCTAGAGATGAAACTTCACCTCAAATATTGATTGAAAGGAAGAGAGAGAAATTTAAGCTCTTTCTGCGATGCTCTTTCTTTAGCCATCTCAGTAAAGCTATGTAACAAATGCAGCAAAAATCAATTTGTTATTTTTATGACTGCTATATCTGTTGGGTTTTATTTCAAAGTATTTTAAAAATAAGATTCACTTTATACCTGGAATAATGGGAAGAGCCTAAAAATTTTGAAGCTTCAAACATTTATTTATTTTCTTCAGTGTTTGCTTGGAAGAACTCTTTTCCATCTACCTAATTACTTGAGAAAATTGCAAGCTTTTAGTTTTTATACCCCATCTGATACTTCAGATTTGTTCCCTTGTCTTCTAAATAAGGAGGATTTTGTCTCCAGGTATCCATTTATTAGGAAGTACTTCAAGAGCTGATGGTGTAATGTTTATTGGGGGAGTCACAGTAATTGTTTCTACAGGAACTGGTCAACAGGGGGCTGTAGTGGTGCAAATTGCAGTCTCCTCCCCTCATCTTCCTGACCTCTGGAATGTTCTTCTGAACAGTAGCATCTCCACAGAATATAGTGGTTTATCCTATAGGTGTAAATAAACCAGCCTGTATTGCTATTCATCTACAGGGAAGATTTTTTTTTCCATTTGCATTTTAAAGCTATCTGTCAAAAGAAAACATGAGATAAGTGCTATGAAAATACGAATACATAAAATGGCTAGAAGAAAATGACAGCCAAATATTATAATCCAGCCTAATGTTAGCAGAACTTGGAATTAGGATTGTAGGAGATGTTGTCCACAGCAAATGAGGATAACTCAGCTCTATATAAAGAAGAGATAGTGCTACCTGAGTTTTTCCTTATGACAAATTAAGCAATACGAACTGGAAAGACTGCATAAAGTATATAGTTTGCAGGTTTTAGTAATGCTAGTGTAAGTAGGGCATTTCTCCCTAATGTGGGTAAATCCTTGATATTCAAATTGAATGAAATTTTACAGATTATGTAGGGAAGTTTGAAATGTGTCACTCAAAAGATAGATGGCGATAATAAAAACCTTTGAAAAGTACAATTTTGTTTGCACAGAACAGAGTAACTTTAGACATGAAAAAGGAAAGGGAAATGCAAAGTTTGTTTTCCTTTCATTTGCTACAGCAAATTAGATGCTTTTATGCTTTTTATGTTGGAAATTCCATGTTAACGACTACAGATTAGCAAGGATGTCAGAATTTTTTTTCTTATCTGAGCTCCTGAATAAAATCAACATGGCCAGCGGCTCACATCCAAGGTATGGTCTAAATTTACATGAAATATCACATTACAAATGTCTGAAGGTACATGTCATGGATAATTCAGTTCATATGGGCAGCCTTTTAGGCTCTGAGGGATATGCAATCAAGCCTTTCCCCCAAAGGAATTTGGAGTTTCTGTGAAAAATACGTTTTAAGTTTTAAAGGAACTCCTGTATGGATGGTACATCATTTGTAGATTTGGAGAAGAACAAAAAGCACTAGTCTGTGTTTTCAGAATGTTTCTTGTACTGTAACTTGTATTATATTTTTTTCCTAGTAACACCTACTGCACTAGATTAAAATTTAGGTTAATTTGAAGGCTTTCTTTTCTGTATTTCTTATATAAACCATAATCATACACCCAAGCACTTGAAAAAATTTTTCTAAATAATTGATAATAAACATATAATGATTTTCACTTTTCCTAAGACAGGCATTTTTATTTGGATTTAGTCTATTTTAACATAAAATGGATGGATATGTTATGTTTGACAATATCTGTGCTTGATTAGCTGGTCTTTGTTCCCTCAGCCTAGTTGAGCATGTCACAGCTGTGTTGCTGTTGGAGTGGCAGATTTCTTCAATAAGCCATGCAGTATTAGAAAAATGCATCAATTTTTGCAGTGTAGTTCCTTCTTACATCAGATTTAGATCTCAATTACTTTTTTTCATATTCTTTTTTTTTTTTTTTCCCTAACCAAAACACTACAATAGTTTCTTAATTACTACCAGATCTTTTGTGGATTCTTCTCTTTGGGGAGACAGCTTCTGAAGAAATTGAGCAGTTGTGTCCCAAAGGAGTTTTATCTCATGCCACTTGTATTTTTCTGTATCTTATCTATTTACAAGGAAAATTAATTTTCTTAAAAAGAAAATACTGTTTTATTATTTAAGATGTCTTGTTACTCAATCTGTTTAAAATATAATTATTATAAGGATAATAATCGTCCTAAGTGGCAGAAAAAATTTGGAACGATATCAAGAAATTAGTCCTACTCTAAGAAGAGGTGTAAAAACAAATGAACAAATAGAAAAGTGCCCCAAAGATGTGCCTGGTGTAAATACAAAGGGACTCCTCAGAGAGGAAATTGGATGGTTGTTTTATCTCTGAGGATAGAGAAAGACCCATCAGCCAGGCACTGCAGGGATTTCAGCAGACACCAGCACATCTAGATGTACATTCTGCCTCAAAGTACGGGATAGCTCTTCAGAAGCTGGCAATTGCTCAACACAGAAATCAAGAGGAAAAAAAAAAAATCTTTTTTTGGTCCCGCTGACCAGATGAAGCCCTGAAATGTGCAATTCATACAGTAGAAGAACAGTGCACAATTCTTGATACTAAACATACTGTATTCAAGGCTTTTTATAAGAGTTTAAGAAGGAATTGTCCTGCTCTGCTGTGCAGAAACCTTTTACTTTTCATTATAGATTTTCCTTTTTTGTAATATTTCTTGTCTGTTTACTCTTTTTGCCAATATTAGATTCAACTTTACTTCTTGGTCTCCCTCCAGAGGTATTCCTAGAGTTCTCATAGTCTATAATTTTTGTTAAATAAGTGATAGCCCTTTCAGAGTAACTGTGATAGCGGAACAGTTACAGAATTGTTTGCTATTTGTCTTTTTGACACCAACTGCAATAGGAAAGGCTGAGGATAAGTTAAATAATAATTGCTTCCCTTAAATTTAACGTAAAAAAACCCTGCAACTTAATCTACCTAGGAAATTAGGTTTGATGTCATTTCAATGACGAAATTAGGGTTGGTTATGCAAATTACTGTGAGGATATAATTTTTTAATCTCTCTTTTCCTCATCACGAAACAAGTTGGGTGTTTTACCTTTGCTTGTGTTTTCCCATTTGTTCTGTTGCATTATCCACTGTCTGTTTTCGTACTAGTGCAAATAGGAGACAACTCTGCATATAATATCACTGCAAAAGTCTGAATTAAAATTTGATTTTATAGAGGGGAATGATCATAGAAACACATGTGCAAACATACAGAAACTCATTGTTTCAATAATCCTTTTTTCCAGCATATCTTTAAAACATTTCTCCTAGCAAAGTTCTGTATCTGCTACACACCTTCCATCCTGCAGCTTCTCCTCTGCTAACCCGACTTTCGTACCAGTGCTGATACTTACAAGACTAACTCACAAACACATGTGAAAACTGCTCAGACATTTGTTCCCTGGTTCAGGGGGTTCAGCTAAGAGCCTTGCTCGAAAGCCACCAGAGCTACTCAAAGGAAAGGATTCAGGATTGAAAAATTGGGAGCACAGAGGAAAAAAGAGAAAACACAGCTTGTGTTTTCATGGCAGGAAGCTGTAAATCCAGATCTCTGCATCTAATGGAATCATACTCTTAGGCTACAGTTTTAGTGGTCAGTTCAGGCTTCTCTCTGGCCAAGATCACACTAGCAGATGTATCATATCTTCTCCATGCTTAGCTCCATATTGCTGCTGATCCCTTTCATGAGGATATGTAATGATGGAAACAGCCACATCAAACCAAAAATTAACTCTGAATAAAAAAGTTATTTTTAACTGGTTATGCTTCTAAGGTAGCCATGAAACCAATAGCTTATAGCAGGTGGCAGATCAATGGCTGGGGCTCTAGGAAAGACAGGCCGCCTCTGTGACATTCAAGATACAAGAAAGGAATTTTGGCATTTGATGGGAGAAGTTAGAGCAAGAACAAGACGTTAAAATGAACAAAAAAAGATCACACAGATTTTCATATGCTGGACAAGGCACTAGAAATGTGTATGAAATTGTCAGCAGTGTCACTCCAAAATGAGGCTTTGTATCTTCACATTTTACCACAGGCTCAAATTTAAGTTCAATCACTGAAATCTTTGTAGGTGAAACGAGTACTTTCTATATTATTCTCGTCCTATTTGGGCTACATGAGATCCATCAAGAGGGAAGGAAAATTTCTGCTGTGTCCTTATGCAGTATCAAATATTGTACAGCTTAAACACATACTTAGGTTATAATGTTGATTTTGGGCTCTTCATAATCCACCACATGGCCTATAAACAAATAGGTTGTTATACACAGTGTATTTTCAAAAATGAACTGTAGTACAAGCTACACAAGAAGCCAAAAAATTTTCCCTTTATATGTTTGTTGGGTTTTTTTCATCTAAAATGAAGCTGTTTTCTGGGGGTTTTATGGTGGTTATTTTTTAGATTTCCGCCCTCTCCCAGCATTTCTCACCTGCTTTGAGGAATTCTGGTAAATTATCTGGAAAACTGTTTTCCAAAAGATGATAGTTTTTCATTACTTTTTTTTTTATATATATACACTAAAGGGATATCAGATAATCTTCTTGCATTGTCCATGTGTGGAATGTCTTCCAGTCCAATCTGTCTTCATCTTCTGGTCATCTGCTTCTGATAATCTAACTTTCAAATGGAAACCATTAGTATATTCTTTCCTACTTGCTGAGTAATTTTACTTTCTTCATCATTCTATGAGGTGTCCTTACAGATTCCCATACATTTAGAAAACTAATTTTGTGTTTTGCTTTTTAGTAATAAGCAGGATGTTTTCTTTTTTTATCTTATACGAGAGTTATCAAAGGACTTCTGGCCCTTTCTCTTGCCTGTCTTTTACAGAGTACTTTTGTCAAAAAAATTAAAGAATACGCACTAGTGAGAGGCTGATCTGAACAACTTCTGGATTCATGGCAAAACAGGCAGAATCAGAAAACTGTAAGAATCAGCCTCTCCGTATTTATTGTGGCAATGTGTCTTCCCCTGACTTCTCTCTAAAGCTGCCTAAACAATTGAGAAGGATCCTAGATCAGGAGGAAATACCTAGAAAGTCAGAGTGAGTTGGCATTTCTTAAAGGGCTGAGAAAGGATACAAAGCTCATTACTGGAGCCCATCATTCATAATACATATACCATAGTTTTCACAGGGTTCACTATAATGGAGACCATATGAGGAGTACTTTTCTGTCCAAATCCAAAGATTTATTTATTTATTTATTTATTATTTTATTTTGGGAAGACTTCAAATTAGTTATCTATCTCTAACATCAAAGAGTGGTTGAGTAAAATGTGGACTGGCATTTAGGATAAATTGCCATACATAGCATACATGTTGTTAATAATAATTTTAGCATCTCTTAATTAAAAAAAATATATTTCCAGTCAGGAATTAAGCTCTAAAAGTCATGGAGATATGTGTATCTTGTAGCACATATTTTCTGTTCTACAAGATGATGAAGGTTAATTTTCTAAATAAATTTGGCCATTTCCATAGTGTTGTTTGAATAATATAAATGTTTTTGCAATTGTAGATTTTTTTCTTTTCTTTTTTTCTTCCAAGATACCAATAAAATGTTCCTTTGGGAATGTTTGACTTCATTTTCAAGATAAATTGGGCAATTACCACAGGTGATCAGAAGGGCAATAGGTCTGTGTGTTTCCAAGAAAGCGAAAAATTAACATATTATTTAAAGTCAAGAAAATAGAGGAAAAATGAGGGTGTAGTCTTGTGAAACTGTAATCTAAAACTTTCTATTACCTTTGTTTTATTAAATTCATATTCACATAAACAGTGTTATGAAAGTTTCACATTCTTTTCCTTTCTGGGATTTGGCCAGAGGCCAGGAGTATTCCAATACTTGCAGATTTCCCTTCCAGGAGGATGTTGTCAGTCATTCTGCAACCTGCTTATTGTGGGAAATAGCCACTTTTAAAATGGATGACTAATTACAAAAGCCTAAAATTGATCCCAAATTTATTGAAATAGTAGACCAAAAGTACATTTTTTTATCCTCTATCAGCAGTATATATGTGAGTTTGAGAGAAGTATACAGGCAGCATTACTCGAATTCCTAGATCTGATTCTCATTCCAAACAATTCAAGGTTTTCAGACTGCAATATCTTTAGATAAATTCTTCTAGGGCTGGTATGGACAGTTATATGATCTTAAAAACAATACAGTCACCTCAAAAATTTCTGAGACTGTGTCTTGAAATCAGTTTTCCTGTTTTTACCTGGTTTTCTGCCATAAAAAAACCTCAACACATGTACATAGTGTAACATTTCTTTTGAATGTTTCCTCCTAAATGAAGTAAAGCAAGTTATTGGTGTTTTTTGGATAAGAACTTACTGGTGATTTTAGGAGGTAACTCCACAACATGGAGTTCAAACCTGAGCTAAATTACCTGCATGTTGTGAATTGCAAACACATTTTTATAGTTTCCATTTCCTTCTCCAGATGAAAACTAGCACCTGTTCAGCTGCATACAAGATTTTCCACCAAATATATTCAAGGGTCTAGAAAGAAGAAAGTTGGTATAATAGAATTTCTTCTGTCTCAATAAGTTTTAATTACAATGCAGTGATCAAAGAATTGAGGTGTTGACTGAGTTGTCAATGTCTTAGACTAGAAAATTCACTAAATGTTCAGTACAACAAAAAAAAGTAACCTCAGTTCAACTTAAGACATGGAGAAGAGAGAAGTCCAATGAAGATACAATTGACTGACACAGTAGCACCTGTAGTTCAAGGAGAATTGTAGGATGATAACTACACCAGGTATCTCTCCATTCAGTAACTGCTCTTCTTTGAGAAACTTGAAATTTATGACACAAATTTAGACTTCCTTGCAGAAAGTGGAAAAGGTGAGAGAACTCTGAGAATCGCCTTTCCTTTTTTTAAGAAATGTATTACATTATTGCAAGATTTTTTTAAGACATGTTCTAGACATCATGAACAAAAATTTAAACATTGTAAGCAAAAGATTATTTGAAAAGAAATATAATATAAACTAACAGAAGTTCTTAACATGCCAAGTTTAATTGTTCCTTTTTCACCTCTCCACTACTTTTTTCCAGTGCAAATTTTCTGTTATCAATTTAAGATGTCTGGACTGTTTTTCCTTTTTTTTTTTTTCCTTTCTTTTTTTGTATGTGTACTGGAGATTGGAGAATTTTAAAGAAATAGGACTTGGAAAATACACTCAAAAGTAAAAAATGTAATGATATCAGAGAGTAAATGAATGTACATCATGTTTTATAAGAAAACCAACAGAATTTCAAGTAATATCTGTACTGTGTTATTCGTCTCCTGTCCTCTCCATGAAGAGTTTTGTAACAGGTTTCAGTCTGAACCTTCTTTCAAGGAGATGGTACTGGTGCATTCTTTATGCATTGACACTTTTCAAGCAATGACAGAATAGATTAGGAGGAGAAGTTAAGGAAGGTGGCAATTTCCATTCTCCTAATAATTTAGTCCATTTTTTAGAAATAGAATTTAATAGAATTTTGCATAATATAAATTATTTACTACAAAACCATACTGGAAGCAATTGAACTTAATGTCTAAAGTCATAATGTCTAGTGATTATGTATGAAGACAATTTTTAATTTATTTATCAATAAAGTTAAAAACTAAATTTTCGTTCTATTTTTAGTACAAAGAAATAATGTCGTCATTCTTGAACACTGTCAGTGTTAGACAGCCTCTGAGTTTTCTACACCCCACCTTGTTCAGACTCATCCCCACTGCCCTACCAAGCAGAAGCCCCAAGGGAAGAAAGATCCATGCATTCTTGTATAGAAGTAGTTGTCTCATACATGATTTTGTCAAAGGCTTCTGTTACTTCAGCATGTAATTGCCACCAGCGTTTTTGAGGCACGGAAAAGGCTTCCATCTCTTGCTCTAAGGTTCAGAAGATTCATGATATGAGCTACACCAAAACCACATGAGGCATAATCTAGTCATTCAAGCACTTAGCTGCTAATAACCAAATGACTATGCTGTGATTCCACCTGGCTGTAGCATAAATCTTCCAACTACTGTCCCCGTATCCATTTCATTTGGTGTTTGCTTTTCAGCTTCTTGCACTTTGGGGTTGAGAAAGATTCCTTTGGAATCCAAGAGAATATAAACAAAGTTGCTCCACATCTTAATCCAGTTCTGAAAGTACACGTGATGACGTGAATGGCCATTGCAAAGGCAACTGTAATGCTGGCATTGAAAAATGATATTTTTAATCTATTTCTTGCATCTTTTAAAAACAAAATGGAAAAAAAGAAAACCAGGTGCTTCTTCACATATATAGGTCATCTCTTAGGATCATGCATCTGTTTCTTAAATTATGCCTAAAAGTTAGATAAAATTGTGGCAGTAATGATTATTTGCTTATTTATGGAATAATGGAGGGTTGAGAGTCTTTAATAAATCTTGTCGTAGCTACTTTGTAGTAGCTATACAATACATGAACCATGAATCCTAGTTTCTTTCCAGGTTCTGCATCACTATGTTTTTCACTAGTTTTGGGTAGATAGTTGAGCAAGTTTCAAACATTTTTATCATGAATAATTACTTCAGATAAATTGATGAGATTTTCCATCCTATAGAGATATAAGAAGTGATTTGTTTGCTTTCATATAGATATCTTCTTAGTAGCTTTTTTAGGCAATTTGAGATATATCACATAAAATCCAGTTAGCCATTTTGGATGTCCTGCAGAATCTGAGACCATTGCACTGAGCAGGAAGATCTGGCAAAATACTTGCAAGAATCTCTTGGGCTTTTTCAGACACAGGTAGACCCTCTGTTTCTTTTTAAAAATTTAATTAGCATGTTTTCTTCAACCTGTCTTAGGAAGCCTTTATCCCTTTCTCCTCTCTCTTTTCAACTTTACTGATTTGTAGTCATACCAGTTCTGCTTTCCTGACTGCAAAGTCATAGCAGCTGTGGTGCAGAAAAGCATCTCAAAAGAAAATGCTGGTAGTGGTTCTTATAGTATATAGTAAAAGGCTCTGATAAAAAAATAAAAAATGCTACACTTTGAATACTATCTCTAACCCAGACTTCTGTTTCTTAAAATGTCTCAAGGTGCCCATGTTTAGGTAATTGAATTCTTTCATTCTTAGTTTCTCAGAGTGATTTTCTATGCTACACAGATGATTTAACTGCTTCCAAAAGTGATATCATTAGCTTCAGTTACTGGATTTGAAAAATAACAAAATAAACAGCACTGAAGAAAGGACCTGTTAAAATGGTTTTCTAGCTCATAATCTAGAGTGCTGATACTCTGTCTTCCCTAACCAGGAGTTACCTGCTCAGCCACAGGTCAAGAGTATGTTCATTACTTGGGTGTTTTAATAGCTTGCCTTTTATAAAACCAGTCATGAGTATTAGATTGTTATTGTTGGGGTTTTTTTAAGATGCATGGCTTGGTCAAATCTGTGAATTTTCATATGATGAGTAAGAAGCACTTTGCTGATTAGTGACTGGATTTCACAGCTGTTCTTTGAGAAAATTTCCTTATCTATGCAAAGCCATCTTTTTTTCCACCTATTTAAGGGAATAAGAATTGTCAATTTCTGCCTGATTTTTTACACTTGGAAAAAAAATAAATGTAAATTGAATAGTTCTGTAACTGTAACCCTCTTGACCATTGACAACATGAAGTCATTATCTAGGAAATCTCCCTGTGGACTGTAATCCAGCTAATGTACTTTGTTTTGTTTTTCATTATGATGCAGAGGAAATGTTTTTTGCTTTTAAAAAAAATTAAGGAATTATTGCAAAAGAAAGTAATCCTTACTTGTTAGAGAATCACAAGCATCAGAATTCTTGATGTGATAGAGGCAGTGGGTTGTATGACAAAAGCTGTTTGTGTTGCATTGTGAAATTTCTCTTTAACTTGGTGGTATATGAAGTAAAATCCTGTTAAATTTAATATCAGTTAGGTGGTTTAAATTGGTTTGTAATTTCATCTTGGAAATCCATGGTAACGGTAAAACAATTTTAAAAATAATTAGTTTGTTGTCATAGGCTGGTTTTGTTTTCACTTCTAATCAGAAAGAAGCAAAAATTGAACTCCAAGAGGATGAATTTTACACAGATTATTGTCTGTCCTTTATTATAAAATGTGCACGGTGTAGCAGTGAAGCAACATGAAGAAGGTACTTTGTTGCACTAATGTTCATTGGGCAACTGCATGAACTGGAGAAACAAGATGTGTTTTCATATTCTCTAGACAAGGAAGCTAAAGCTTGCTTAAGGATGAAACAGAAGACATGACCACCTAAAATGTATTTTAAAATCTGGGTGAATTACAGTTTTTAAATTATCAGATCATTCTTTTGACTGGGGGGAATTAAGAAGCTCTGCCTATATTCAATCTCTTTAGAAGTCACTGGGGTCAGCTTCAAAAATGTGGTTTAAAGTCCTTGTGTTTTGATCATGTTATGTTTTATCTTCTTAGGAATGGCAAAATTCTATTCAGAAGAATGCAGGACTTGCATTTATTGAGCTCATCAATGAAGGAAGGTAATGAATTTTAAAGCTTTTGAACAAGTAGTCATTTTGCATTTATTCCATTGGGTGATAATACTTCCTCACCATCTGTTCCAAAAAGATTGTAAAAAGGCCATGTTAATTAAGAGATTTATCATATAGATACTTTATATAGTAAATATTTAATTTGTAAGTGTGTAATTTTTGAAAATTTTGTTTCTTGAGAGAAGGAAATAGAATTCCCTTGAACCGTATATAGGTTTAGGGTTATTTGAGAATTGAACCACCATTCTCCAGAGCAGCAAGGTTGTTTTACCCAGACAGTCCAGGGAAGCCAATCTGTAAAACCATCTGCTGCTCCATCTGTTTTAGGAGCACAGCATTCATTTTACAGACATACTTTTCTATACTATAATTTCATTATTATTTTATCTGGAATTTCCAGCCAATTTGAGTCCTGTAAACCACACACGACATTATGTTTATATGAGCTTCCTTGATTTTGAATTTTTTAATGAAATTTTTTTATCAATCTTCAAGTAATTTTAATTCTATGCGTTCTACTCTGTGGATTGTTTCTCAGTACTTCCAGCCAGCAAGCTGGGAAGCAAAGAAAAACTCTTTGGCCCTTCTGGTAGGAGAGTACCCAAGACAAACAAAACCACTTACGCAATATGTCTGATTTGTATTGGCCAATACATTAAATCCATTTGAATCTACACATTTTGTTATGTGCAGCTAAAAAAAAAAATAGCAATACACCTGTTGAAGAGATGTTGTCATTTTATGTGTGATTTTTTTTTTCACCAATGATATGTCATTACCAAAGTGAAGTATCAAGTCTTCTGTTTATTGTGGGATATTTTTTGTCCAGCTGATATTTTGGTCGTTAAATCATGCATTTATTTGAAAAGAAATTTAGAAAACATCAGAGTATAGAAATATAGGAGTATTAGCATCAAAAAAAAAGGAGTGTGTTATTACACAGTATTTGGCTGGTGCAAATTCTCTTGGATTCCCTGTGCATACTGAAGTTATAGTGCTATATAGCAGTACAAAATATAAGTCCTTCCATTGGAAATTCTTCTTGCTATGAAGTGCGAATATGACTTTTTACACCATAATAGGGCTCACCTGAGTGGGTCTTGTACTGCACATTGTACAAGAAGTATTGCCTGGCAATAATCTAAATAGTTACAGTGAGCTTATGTTCTTGGATAGTAATATGCAATACCATTTGGACCTTTTTTATTTTCTCAGCCAGGATATTGAGGTCAGATATTAGTGCATGCTCACTATTGATAAAATGACCATTGTGAACAAATCCTATATCTGCATATTTTTAGCCGTCAGGTTTTAAGATACCAGTGGACCTTCTAATCCCCTCTAGCAATGACTTTTCAAAAATAAGTAGCATTTAAGAACAATTCCTTAAATCTAGTCATAGGAATGCCTAATAAAACTGCCCTTGGACACAGGTTCCTCCCTATACTTTTCTCAGAAAGGTGTTTTAGAATAAGTGTGTGCGTGTTACTGGAATGCTCGTCTTTGCTATCAGCCCATTTGTTTTTAATTTACCCTTTTGAGGACAAAGATAACAATCCTTTAACTGAAAATTGTTATAAATATTTATTCTGCTTAATAGCTAAACTTGTGAATGCAATTCATCAATCATAGCTAGAGAATGCAATTGTGCAGTTGTCAACAATTAACAGGACATAAACAGTTGATGAATGTGCAGCTGAATTAAAGTGCTCCCTAGGATAACCTGAAATTATAAACTGGATCATTTAAAGGAATCTAACAAAGGATCTTTATAATTAAAACAAAGCAGGGTTAATGGGATGTAAAATTGTATATAATCGCTGTGCAATAATGATTGAATTTTAAATTATTAAAACCAAAATGAAGACTAAGAATATTTTGAAGGACTTTCTGGGTAAGATTTTGAGAGACCTGGGAAATAAATCAAAAGTTTTGAGAAAGATTTTTCTTTTGAATGTGGATGAAAATATTCAGATGTAATGTGGAAGTCCACAGTTTTTATATCTTCAGTTAGACATCTATATTTTAATATATGGATGCTATAAGATGATTTTCTGAGTATCTAACTCTTTTTATTTCTTCTTGAAATAATTTAAGTGCCTCTTGGTACTCTTTGAATGTATTATAAATGTTCTTAAACAACATATTTCAGTGTAGGTGTAGTTTAAACAATTACATCTGTATTCCTGTTACCTTAACAAACTGCATTTTCATTTTAAATTGGTTGATTTACTGTGTTTCTGGGGTTTTTCAGTATAGATAATGTTTTTTAGGAAGATCTGAATAACACGTATTTTTGGAATTCAGTATAGAAAGACTGATACAGCTTTCTAAAAATAGGACTGTTGTAACAGCTTTTAGTGTAACAAGAGATCTGACTACAGATTTAAATTAATTCTTTCAAGGTATGTAATACACCTGAAAGATTTAGTGACATCCTGGTTATGATCTTGAACTTTATGCTTCTATTTAATCAGTCTCCTGTTATGAATGTATGATGTTGAGGGTATCACACATGTCAAGAGCTTCACTGACAGCAGCTTAATGAGGATTTCAGATTTACATTGGGGTGTACACATAAGCAGGCTTCATAATTTTAGAGCTGGATGCATCTGCAAGGTTGGCTGTGAAAGGAGACATGAAAAGGCTTCTTTAGGAATGATATGTGAGGGAGACTACGGCCCACATTTAAGTCAAAAGACTGCTTGCTGACAAAAACAAGGGATAAGAGCACCCACCTCAAGTAAATATGTATTCTAATGCATACATCTTGGGGAACTAGGAGTAGAAATTACTCCACGTGCAATCACAAAACGATGCCATTATTGGAAGGAATTAATAAGATTTGGTGGGACAGCCTGCACTACATGAGAGAAGTGCTGCAATAGACAGTTTCCATTGGAAAAGGTAGCCAGAGGGAGTGTTGCCTTCTCTGTGAAGAAGCAGTTCATATTTTTGAAATACTTCAGTGAGATGGAAGATAGTCTGGTTGATAGCCCGCAGGACAGGATGAGAGGAGAGTCCAGAGGAGAGTCATGGTAGTGTTACAGACCACTCATTCAGAGTGAGGGAAAGGAAGTAGCATTCTCTAAACACCTTGAAGTATCTGGATCACAAACCCTAATTCCCATGTGGGTCTTCAACCTTCGTGACAACCTCTGGAAGTGCAACAAGGTGGGATGCATGTAAGGAAGACAATTACTGAAGAGTGCTGGGGATGACTTCTTGATACAGGAAGATACAGCTAAGAGTGACACACAGCAGGATCTGCTATTTACCAGTAAGCAAGAATTATTTTTGAATGTGATTAATTAATGGCACCTTTGGCTGTACTTGCCATGAAACAGTGGTGTTCAAGGCCCTGAGGGAAGTGAGGATTGAGAGGAGCAGAATGAGTGCAAATTTTAGCCTATTCAGGAAACTGGTCAGTAGGATCCCATGAAAGGCAAATGTGTTCCTTCAAGGTAGTTCTAAAAGGTGTCATACTTTCACGTACAGCATTATCCAAGTGCACAAACAGGAAAAAATGTATATGTAGCAAGACAGTGGTTCAGCCACCAAAAGAAAATATCATAGAGCTCTGATGCAAAAAGAGAGTACACAGGAGGTAGAACTAGAAGCTGGCTGGAAAAGAGGAATTTAGAAACATGATCCCATAAGAAGTATTGTCAGGAAGGCCAGAAGTCAGCTGGAAATGAAACTTGGAAGAGATATCAAGGACAACAATAGCTTCAGTAGTAGGCTTACCAAGGGAAATGTCTTGTTGAATGAGGTGGATAATTTAGTCACAAATATGACTGAGATACTCAATGCCTTTTTTGCCTCAGTCTTCACTAAATTTTATCAAGGCTCTGTCTTTAGTGAAAGGGTTCAAGGAGAACATCTACCAACAGTGGAAAAGGTTTGAGTCGAGAATTCCTTGAGACAACTTGTCCCATACAAGCCAATGATACCTGATGGGGTGCATCTGATGGTTGTGAAAGTCTTTGCAAGGCTGATCACCGATCCAACAACTCAAGGAAATTAGGGCAGGTTACAGGTGCCTGGAGAAAAGAATATGTTGCACTCATCTTTAAAACAGTCCTCAAAATCCAGGGAAAAGCTTGTCATTTTTTCTTCTGGCCCTTGGAAGACCATGTAGCAAGTCCCTTTGAAACATTCTGGCTGCTTGAAAGAGAAGGTAATTGAGAACAATCAACATGGATTTACAAAAGGTAAACCATCCATGGCCAACCTGATTGCTTTCTATGATAAAAAAGATAAAACAATCAGATTTTTGGTCACGGGAGTAACAATGAACATCATTTATCTCAACACTGGAAAGGTCCCACAATACTCATGCACCAGTTAGAACTCTACATTCTGAAGTGATGGACAGGTAAATAGATAAAAGACTTACTACTTAAACAGGGTCCAAGGTTTGTGGTTAATTGGTTGTACCTTGATGCTTTGACAAGCAGAGTATCTCAGGAATCTATCCTGCCTAAGAGATGGATTTTATAGGTCATGAGCTGCTTATCTTTCTATCCTCATCATCCATTTCCTTCCCCCGCTATGCTTTCACCACACTCACCTCTTTAAAGAGATTATCTTGTTCCTTTCATTTAAGTATTTTCCTTTTCTTTTTACATAATTTCTTCATTTTAAACAGAAGTAGTCTAATTCTAATATAAATGTAAGGCTACATGAGCCTATATTTAATCTCAGATTTAAAATTGTAAACTTTGCTCCTGTCATTCCATCTCTGGAAGCAGCACACCTAAGTGTGCTTTCTGCCTTCAGCCATGAAAACATATATTCTAGCATATCCACCTATGTGGACCTCTGAGCATACTTAAAATTCACAAGAAGCCATTTTCATTTAAACCTTGTTTTCTTGAAATATTTTGAAAAAATACCAGAATGTTTAAATAGTCTGGAAATCAGTATTTCTTTAAAGTTTGATGAATTGGTGATTCAGTCCTAGAAGGAGGCTCATAAAGACTTATATTCTTTCCTTTTTACCTCAACTGGGATTGTGGGGTAACTGCATCAAATTTTCTTTTGGACATCCTGTGTTGCCATTTGGCAGTTCTGATATGTTTGGTTTGTGGTAAATTAGTTCACAGCCATTATTCAGCCATTAAATGTTCAGGCATCTGTTAAAAGGTATATCTATAGTGCCACTTGCCATATTTGATTTATGATGTGCATCTGCAGTTGGGTCTCTTAATAGCTCTCAAAGAACTGATTTAGTAGTAGGGTCCAAAATGTATACTCTTCCTTGTTTCTGTTTTGATCATGATCTTGATTATAGGACAGAATGGACACCTGACCTGAATCATCCCAGAAGGCAAGATATTGGGTCATCAGACCATATGGAGCTCAGGGCCACCACTTGCAAATGATTCTGGTCTGATCTGCAAAATCCAATATATGCAAATACAGTCAGAATATTTGCTCCTGTCATTCCATCTCTGGAATATCCCAGAATAACACTGGGAAAGCAGTAGCTTAGAAACCATAAATAAGAAAACTTAGAAGCCATAAATAAGAGCAAAGGTGTTTGATTATTCTGTCTTTGACAGATACAACCAAATTCTGCTGCTTTATTATCATCCTCACCAAGTGTAACATTTGATTGGAGGAATCCTTTATTAACTGTGTGTGGCTGTTTTATGGAAATTTATCCTAGATGTCATCATCCTTTAGTAGAGGATCCCTGTCATAGATACTTCTGTAAAAGTGGGCACTGATTTTCTGTATTTCTACTCCAGCTAAAGTGTGAGCTTGTGTCCCTTGTTTAGATGTGCTTCTTCACAATCTCATATTCCTTACTATAGCTGTCCTTGTCCTAGCTCCAGACATGTAGTTTGTGTTAGACAAAATGTACATTGTTATGGTAACCATCTGTGTACTTATGGGGTCAGTACACCTACAGTTCTTAGATCTGTTAGGGGTTTTGAGGTATCCTTTCTCCTTCTAGCATCGCCTGATCACGTCATATCTCAAAGTGGAGGCTGATCCTGAGATAAAGGCCATCTCAGTTGTAACTGCTGGTCATGGATGTTTACTGGGTAGTCACTATTACAAAGAGACAGATTCCTCTTGATTTAGAAAATTCTTCTGCAAAATAGGAAGTCTTTATGGGGAGTGGAACAGATGCTATGTAGTCATCTCTGATTTTTCTTGAATCTATTACGGCTTCTGAAATATTTCTGAAACAGTTATAGTTACCCTCCAGGAAATTTGTCTTGTCAGTGTGCTTATATTGTAGTTGAATAGCCAGTGTTTGCATGCTATAATTTCAAACTTTTCTCTAGGGAATTCTTTGTCATTGCTGTCTTGCAAGAAATGAGACCTCTGTGTTAGCTATTACTTTGCAAAGTTTATAGGAATTTACTTTCAAAGTATTTATAGCAGTACTGCATCTTATGGAACTTGAAGCTCTTCAAGTTGGACTAGTTAATGAACTATCCTATTGCAGATGCCAAGTGCAATGATAGATTTCATTTCTTATGAATGCCATTAAGAGTAATAATTGTCCAAACAACTGTTTGATGAAAACATGGCACATTTCCCAGCTGTGTTTTTTGTTGTTTTTGGTTTTGTTTTGTTTTGTTTTTAAATAAAGCTGTGAGCATATGATGAAAATAAGTCAGAGAAACATCTGTTTCCCTGGACATGTGAGTTGGCAGAACTTCAAGAATGAGTAGAGGAAGCAAGACCTTAGCTAAATTCTAACAAATGTTCATTTGGTGATCTTTTTTGAAAATTGCTGTTTGGGAATGATCTGGATTTTTTAGTTTGTTTCAAATAAAGGAAAGACTGAGTAACGTAAGCTCAATCCTTTTGTTTAGCAGCATAAAAGTTATGAGTGCTTTCTCTCTCTTTGAGATTATTACTAGGAGCAAATGACTGCAGGATAGCAAAGCCAGGTTAGGATAGTTAGTGAGATAAGAATTTTCATCCTTCAGTTCTAATGGGTATACAAATAGCCCTCCAATCCACATTTATATGTGTTGCAAGCATTTTTTTACAGGTTTCTAATACAGTTAAGTCTTATCACAATCTCAATTTCCAACAAAACTAAAAAAGTTTTCCCAAGTACTGGCTATGACTTAATGGAACATGGTACTCCCCAGTCCAGCCTTTTTAAACTCCATTATCTGTAAAACAGGGGCTTCTGATTGGTTACTCATACTTTTTCACAACTTCCTTTAACCTGTAAGCACTCTGGAATTCTACAGTAACTTTGCTGAGGACAGAATTCTCGAAAGATAGATACCTAGATTTAAAACAACCTCTTACCTACTCCCAAACAATATTTACAAATAACTCATATTTATAAATAATCATGTCCTGAAACTTGCTCTCAGTCTGATATTGCTCATAAGTCTGAGATTCTTCCCTTTTTAGGTTGAGGAGACCCCACCATTTATTCCTACAGATACTTAAGTCTTATCATGCTTATCATGACGTACCAGCTTGTTTTAAAATTGGAGTTTTTTGCATATCTTCAGCTGAAAACTGGCAGTTAGCATAAAGATCATTTCTCTGTTAGAAGGATTTGAGGCACAAGTGACTTCAGACTGCTTTGTTGGTGGATTCCCTCCTGAAATTTTTTTGATTCAGTCTAAAACCAAGTCAAACCTGTTTCCTAGTAAAGGAACTTTAACTGTGGGCATTAATATAAATCAAGCTTGTCTGGGGGAAGAGAAACCATAAGTTAGGTCATGTTTAATCTCTGCCTTATGCAGTAAGGATTGCCACACAAAGAGGAGATAAGATTTTTTTTGCTGTTCATCAGTTCTTGGTTGAGATCAGCTCATCTGGCAAGCACAGTTGTCTTCAATACTGGTAGGAGTTTCAGAGCTGCAACTGAAGAAATGGTCACACAGGATAAAGCCAAACATTTTTCAAGGTCAATTTTTAACTTTTTTTAGTCAAGGGTTGAAGGGTTGTTTTTTTGTGGGTTTTTTTTTTTTTTTTGTTTTTTTTTTTTTTGGTTTTTTTTTTTGTAAATCAATAATTACTGGAAATGAGAATAAAAAGCACAGCAAGCTTGTGGTGAAACTTCTCATAAAACTCCTTAGCCCTTTGGAAGTGCTACTTATGTAGACATTTGTAAGTATGACTAGAAGGCCTGATTCCTCACTGTATCAACATTAATGTAGCTACCAGGTCTGTAGCTACCTCTGTCTGAGGGTGGTGCTTGCTAAGACAGAATGAGGATTTACAAGGGTGAGTAAGAACAATGGATATAACTCAGTCACCGTGATAAGGAGATCTCACTAAAGAACACGTATTTTTTTCCTAAAGTAGAGTGAAAATTGGAAAGGTCTCAAATTTTAGATCACCCCTTTGTACAGCAAGTATACATGCATTCTTGTGCCTCAAGGTCCTTCTCAGTGGGATTGGTCACTCTGGGACAGGATCATGGTTTGGGAAAGATACAGAGGACAGACTTTTCCCTAAGAAGAGAACACTCTGTAAAAAACTGTGGATGGGAAACCTAGTTGGGCAGATGACAGAAATATCAATCAGGATATACTGGGTGGGTTTCAACCTGCATTACTATAAATGTTATACAGTGTAATGTACTATATAAATATTTTACAATGTAACAGTACATGGTGTTCATATTCTTGAAAGTATGTGCTAGAACAAATATGCATCTTTAGGAAATATCTGAGGAGGTAAAAGACCAATCTATCACTGAAATTTTCTTGTGCAAAATCACAGAATATAGAGCTAAGAAAAACGGAAAAACAATTCTAGAATTACATCAGAAAGGGTATTTCACTGAAATACGGCAGCAATAATGTTACTGTGTAAACAGTGACTAGAATTTGTCTAGAATACTGCTGACAGTTTTGGATATGCACTTGCAGAAAAGGTGAAATCGAATTATGATATTAGTAAAACTCTTCTTACCTAGTATTTTGCCATACAAGAAAAATCAGAGATCTGGTTTACTTAGCATAATAAATAGGAATGCATAGAATATCAGAAGATCATTAGAAGGAAGAATTGCATAAACCTAAGGGCAAGGTTTGTGTAAAATGATACAGTAAAGATTTCTGAAGAACACATTTGGATTGGAGAGGAAAAGGGTTTTAAGCTGTAGAGAACCTTCCAAATCTGTGTGGAAAGCAAGTAACTCAATCATATTTTCATACAGTGAAAACACATTTAATGAAGTAGATTTAATGAAAATGCCTTTCATAAGCTAAAGGCAGTTTATGAAAGATTTTAAATGATGTAGTTGCCTGTTGCAATGAAGGAGTGAATTTGCTGACCTAGAGATCCTCGTTATTTTCTCTTACTTTTAGTGTGTGAAGGGAGATTTTAATTTTTTTTTAATATACTGGAAGCCTTTGATACTACTGAGGGTAAGATTTCTCCTGATTTGAGATGCTTTCTGAATAATTTCATTTTTATTTCCTTTGAGAATCCAAAAGAAGTTGTAGGCACTTTTTCTTAAGCCAAAAAGTTGGAGGTTTCTTTTTTTTAAGTAATCTTATGCCATCTTTTACTTAGTAGGAATGTATTTTGAGAATACCTGTAGCTTTCAGTTAAAACTAAAAACCAATATCAAAAGTTGTTTTTTAATAGAGCTTTTAAAGTTCTAAAGGTAAGTTTCCTTTAACAAGTAGAGCACACACAGAAGCAAGTACCTTTGCAAAAACCTTTCTAAAACATTGCTTCTGCAGCCTTGTAGTTGCTACCTCTCAGTGATGACACATTTAACTGCTTTAATTTATTATGCTTCTGTTTCCAGCCCTGCATTCTTGCACTTGCAAATCAAAACATCCAGGTCAAGGCTTCTTTTGTACTCACACAAGATTTTCAAATGATGGCCTGGATTTTCACCCTTCCTTTTTTCAAAGTCTGTCTTTCTGTCAAGTGATTTTAGGACTGGCATGATTAATAATGGTCTTCTAAATGAAAAAACATAGTTTACCTAGTCTTTGAAGTTCTACCTTAGGTGAATACAGGCAACTAAGGCGAGTGAATCACAGTCTGTCCCTTATTACCACACATTGATACCATATTATTTAATTGATGATACACTTTTAAGAGGCTGTGGCCTCACTTTTGTGATAATCCTAATTTGTCAATGATCATACGAACAGTTTTTCATCTTTTTCTTGAAAATGTCACAATCGGTGATAGATATGTGAGAGTGCATGAAGTAACTGGCAAGACACAGTTGAAATAATACTGAGATATGCCAGACTGCACAGGATTGTGCAGACAGCCTTTGAATTTCTCCAGGACAGGAGAATCCACAACCTCTCTGAACACCCTGTTGCAGTGCTCTGTCACACACAAAGTAAAGACATTTTTCCTCATTTTCAGCTGGAGCTTCCTGTGATCTACTTTGTGCCCACTGCCCTTTGTCTTGTTGCTGGGCACCATAGAAGGATTTGTCCCCATCCTCCTGAAATCCACTAATGTTTATTCCTAATCCATATCTGAGGACAGTCCTACACTTATATCTTAACAATAAAAGTCTGAACACTTAATATTAATAAAATACCGAAACATATCTTCCAGCAGGGTAGATTAAAGCTAAATTTTGAAGACTACAGTGTAGGCAACTTTAGTCTTTCAGCTTATAATTGGCAAAAACCTTTGCTTTAAAAATAGCAAAGGGTTATATATAATAAAAAGGGTTATTAGAAGCATAAATATCCACTGTGAAACCTTGATCCAAGTTTTTTTGTCTTCATCTCTAAAACAGAGGCCCAAATATTTATGGTTTCCCTTGCCATGCAGGGAATGTCTGCCATGTTTAATTAAATATTAGCTCAGGGTTAGTGATTTCCTTCCTTCACAGATGGTAGAATACACCAAAGGAGGCAAGAATATAGAGTTCAGATCTTTCCATCTTACAGGTGCAAGGTCTAGTAATCATGACTTTCATTTCTAATAATAAGGAATTTTACTTGTGGTGTTTCTAACACCAAACACCAGCTTAGGGTTGAATTTGCTAGAAATTTCACAGCCTTAATATAAGAAACTCTGAAATTCTTTCCCTGATGCTACAAGAAGGAAGATCCCAGACCATGTTCTACTTTTCACAGAAAAGGAAATGGTTCTTCCTGATCCTAAACAGACCTGTCAGATCATTGCATCCTGAAAGAGATTTCCTCCCTACTGATAAGAAGAGCAGAGTAATTTTTAATGTAGTGGCCAGCCCTAGATGTGGACTATAGGGACAAGAAAGCAGTGGGTTCCATTCTTGCTGCCCTAAAACACGTGAGCATTTGTAACAACAGTGTTGTTTATGCTGCAATTTTGTTATGCACCTCATGGTATTTGGTGGTCTTTACAAAAGTTGTAAGTTAATGTGGCTGCCTGACATCCTCAGTCAACAATCCACTCTTAATCCTTTTTTTCCTCCTTTTTGAGTAAGATTTGTCTATTTCTGATACTTTGAAAACATGGAAAAGTGATGAACTTTTCACACTAGTGTTTGAATAAATATGTGAGATAGTATTTTGCAATTTTAATAGAATTTTAAGTCTTCAGTAATGACTTTTTAAGACTGAAATTGGAATAACTCTATTTAATGTTCTTAATGGTACAAATAAGAGTTTAAGCAATTTTCTAGATTTTTTTAAATGACACTGCAGTATTCATATTGAGACTGCTGTTAAAAACATACTCAAAATATATTCTTCCATAAGTGACTTTTGCCTTCAATAATAAATGGAAAACTTTTTTGCCATCTAATATGATTTCTCTGTGCTTTCACAATGCAGAAAAATTTGGATAAAATAGTTTTTTTATTTCAACTAATTTGAAAATTTAATTACAGAAGTTTCACTGATATTCCATTGTAAGTAAATCTGCTGAAATAGTTTATTTGAAGTATGTCAAATAATAAGGCTGATTCTGATTTTTCTTATTTTAGATTATTGTGTCATGCAATGAAAGACCATATAGTGCGTGTTGCAAATGAAGCAGAATTTATTTTAAATCGACAAAGGGCTGAAGATGTCCACAAGCACGCTGAGTTTGAGGTAAGCCTGAGAACTGGTGCATTTCTGGTTCTCTGTTTTCACTCAGTTGTCGCCTAGACTGTAACTCCATGCAATAAAGATTTTATTTTTTTTTCTTCTAAGGAATAAATTTACATTGAAAGCATTTCAAAACTGTTTGTTAAAAGCTTTGGTAAATGTCAAGCACAAGGAATGAGTTTAATTTCTCATCTGAAATCAAATTTCATTGTCACTGAAATTCATAAAAGCATTTACAGCTTGAAGAAGGGCCTTAATCAGAATGTCTAATCTGGTATGGTAGACCCTTTGGTTCACAAAGAACTTTTCTGATTTATTAAAAATAGTAATGCAGATCACCTTATTAATTATTTTTGTTGATTATTTACAACAATGTGTATGAGTTCAGTAAAAAAGCAAACCAATTATAGACTTAAGGTATGTCACAAAAAAATAAGAAATAGAAACATTTTGTTGAACAGATTGAATATTTTAAGGTCATTTTCTTCGTATTGGAAGACGTAACAGAGGAGCTGACTCCCATAACTCTTAAATGTCTGTAATTCTTATTCTGAAAAGGAATCAACACTCAATTGCTTTTTCATCAATGAGTGGTATAGTGTACAATTTAAATGATGTTGCTTGAAAATGATCCAAATGTTAAATCCCCTGTTTTTAAAATGCCTTCAGTTTAATAGGTTTTCAATTGTTTATACAGGATTAATTTTGTTCCTCTTAAAAAAAATCATGCAAAAGTAATGGAGTAAATTTAAAACTTCATTTTTGACACGTCTTTATCAAATAGGGGTTTGCATTTTTATGGTGTTTCGTACATTTCATTGCTGGTTTTTTATCATTTCCGAACCTGCCTTGTGTTTGCATACATTTATGTAGATGTAAGTATATATGTGCAGTCATATATATTCACATCTTTTACTGCTCAAGTGACCTAGCATTAGGATTGAGACAGGCAGACTTAGTATTGATGATAATAAATAGCTATATCAATTTATTAAATTGTCAGAAAATGTCAACAAGCACCTGGTGGCTAGAAATAGGATCCAGTAATCTTAGTTTTGATGAGGTTTTTATCTCCTTGGAACAGCTCTCTTAAATGTGCACTTTGATGTACTAGTTTTTGTGCTCCTTGACCTAGCTGAGAACAGTGAGACACAGAGATATCTGTTGTCATTTTGAATACACATAACCTTTACTTCATTTTGTCAGAGCAGACAGCAGACACTTGTCATATGGGATTGCAACAACTTTATTACCAAGCTTATACTGGATATTTTGAACGTAGATAAAATTGCATTTACAATTAAGTGTATGTCAGAGTGAAGTTTCATATTGCCTCAACAATAAATAACATTTGATATCTATCAGAGCATCATGCAGTAACCTAAGATGACAATGGAAGATTGAGTTATGTACTCTTTGAAAAATACATTGAGGTATAAGATCTGTCAGAACTCTAGATGGAATGAGAATATTCAATTAACTTCCAGCTTCTGTTAGCAAATAGGATTTAGAATATTAGCTAAATTCCCTAAAGGAGTAGCCTCAAGTCTGTCTTATTGTCTGGTAAAGAAACCAACACATTTTTCATATATGAAAATTCTCATTATATTTGTTGTAGGAAAAGACTGAGGTACACATTTTAGGCAAGTAAGTTTAAGTCTGCAAATCGTAAAAGAAAATTGTAAAATGTAGACTGTTTTAATGTGAAATTCACAAGTACTTAAATAAGGTGATGGTTAAAGTCTGAAAGAATGCTTTATATATTGTCTTTAATAATGGTGGGAATATAACTGAATATTTTATTATTCATCCTACTTGAAAGCAGTAGGGACAAAGAGATTTCTGGTAGTTTTCTGCTACATGATTGTATATCTGTCATTTTGTTTTAATAAACTGTATAAGTACCTTCTGGGGTTTAGTACATGTTAATCATTGCTCTCATCTAGAGAAGTGCATGACTATTTTATTTTATTTCTGCCCTTTAAACTTTAATTGAATCATTAGGGTGAAATTATTTGTTTCAACCTGCACCAGTTACTGTGTCTCCTGCATAGACCATGGACCAGCATCTAAATTTTATTCTGTGGCTCCAGTTTTCCAGTCACAGCCAGGAAAATTCCTCCCAGAATGGGTACATCACAGTTAACTTTCATTTTGTTAACCTTTGTAATTGTTCAGGAAGAAAAATTAAAATTTAATTTTACTGTCCAATGAGCTGGTGAAATATTAACCTCATTACTAAGGCAGATCATTGTACTAATTGGTGCCTCCCTGTACAAGAAGATAAATTGGAAAATGAATTAACCCTTTATGAATTAGTCTAACCATTGTTCTTTCCCAGATAGATTACTTGAAATGATGTCTGTAAACACAACAGAAAGACCACTGTTAAAATCTTACTGAATCCTAATGTGATCTGTACTAAAAAGGTAGCTAGCAGAAACATGAAGAATAAAATATAAAGTATGAGGTTAACTTAATTTTAATTGCTCTTTTGAACACTAGAAAATTGGTTTCTATTCAGCACTATTACAGCATTGAGTGTTGGCTAAATGTTCTGAAATGGTGCAAAAAAACTGTAAGTGCAAAAAATGTGTCATAAAAGGTATTTTAAAAATTAGCTATTCTGAGTATATTCTAGCCTTTGTAATTTATACCTATAAATTATACTTTTAGTGGACTTATTTTGATGAGTCTGGCTGCATTCCCTTTCTTTAGACATTTTGAAAGAATTTCTACGAGGAGGAGAAATTGAGTTTAAACTTAGCATGATTTTGAGTAAAGAAATGGAAAAATATTGTCATTACACATAAAGAAAGGACTTATCAAAACAAAAATAGACTATAGAATTCTAGCAGTTTTGAAACAAATTCACGTGAAGATCAAGAACCACAGCATTTTTCAGAAGTAGTTTTCTCTCAAAGGACACATGATGGAAATATTACTTTTTTTCAGTTTAAAAGATGAGTGAATTTTTAATCCATTAGGATTTTTAGAATTGGTAGTATGTTATCCAAATTTTGCATATTGTGGTATGACATAGAAAATATCCACATTATTTTTTTAGTTTAGCATCTATAGCAATAAAAAAATCAAATATTATTTTTTAATTTTAAGTGTTAATACAATTTAAAAATCAAATCCAATGTACATAATTTTTTTCTTGTATATTATCCTATGTATGTGTAGAGGTGTATTTTATACCTGAGAACACAGGAAACATTTACAAAAGAAAGGCTAACTTTTAAGGCATCTCCATGGCCACACATGTACACACACCCAGATGTATGGCTTAATGTTTTTAATTGCAATTCTGTTGTCTTTGCCCCTGGTATTTCAGTTTTTACATGTTCTAACTGAGTGCTTGTTCATGGATAATATGTAATAGTAGAACATTTCAATTGAATGGTGTCATGATTTAGAAATAGTACTACAGAAAAATTCAGTGTCCCCACCTAGACTCTCATAAACCAGACACTGTTTGATCACTTCCCCACCTCTTCCGTGGTGGTGTTGAGAACTGGAGACACAAGAGGTGAAAATCACAAGCTGAGATAAGAACAATTTACTGGAAACAGCAATGAGATAAGAAAGAGAACAGTAACAGCAACAATATTAATAACAAAAGGTGTAAGACAAAGAAATGGTTTACACAGTAAGTAAAACAATACTGGACCTTTTCACGTGCCACACTTTCTCCCAGACCAGAGAGAGAGTCTCCCTTACTCCTGCCCCTGGCAAGTGACATGAGACGGTATTTAATAACACTAGGGTTTGGACATGCTTGCCTCCTGGCTACTGTAAAAAAATTAACCCTGTCCTGGATGAAACTAGGACAAATGGCATGTCCTATTCTTTGAAAAGTACTTTAGTGAGTTCTTTTCATATTCAGAGAGTTAAATAAGTAATAATTTTAGGGCGATCATAAGTAGCCTGTCTTTAATGAAGTGGACGTTCTTTCATTCCAGTCACAGTGTGCTCAGTACGCTGCTGACCGGAGGGAGGAGGAGAAGATGTGTGATCACCTCATCAGTGCTGCTAAGCATCGAGATCATGTCACGGCCAACCAGCTGAAACAGAAGATCCTCAACATACTAACAAATAAACACGGTGCCTGGGGAGCAGTTTCTCACAGGTAAGCTGCAAACGTAGAAAGAGCACGGCTTTAAACGTTACTTGCAAAATTTGAGAGAAGCAGGCATTGTATAACTGAAATATAATTTTATTAGGGGTCTAAATGTACTTAGATGTAGCATATGCAAAGCTGAACAAAGTGCAGCTCAATTAAGCAGCTGTTCCTGTTAAAAAATTAATTTTAAAAATATTTAAAATATATCATTTCTTCCATGTGTAACTGATACAGTGTTTGAGGTTTTATTCAGAGCTGTGTTGAGTACTGGCTTTAAAAGTTCATTCTATTCAAGGCAGCAGTGAAATTAAATATTTTCATACATCATACCAAAAAGAAGAGCCTTGCTCTTCTGAATCACAAAAATAGCCAGTGGCTAAAGTGCTGACCCTCATGTAGAAGACTTGAGCTGAAATTGCTCCTTTCCTTCATTCAGAGCAAGGTCTTGAACCTGGGTCTGTCATGTGAGTGCCCTGTCTGTGAAAGTAGCCTGCCAAGTCTCTCTCTTGTTTGTGCAGTCTAGCCACAAATACTTTATTTTTTATTCAGAGTGAAACAACTCAAACAAGAGAAATCAAGGAAGTCCTGCTCCCAGATAACCAAAATTTTACAGCTTGATTTTCCATTTAAATTCCTATTAGCATACTCTGAATCACACAGTGAAGAACAGAAAGCTCCATTTTAGTTCTGATAAACCTTTTCAGGAAAAACGTAGTTGAGATGGATTATACAAAACTTATTTTCTAGATAAATATTCTTTAATAAAGTATATTTACATTTATGTTGACTACATAGTTAGGGTTTAAGCCTATTAGAAAAGTTGCCTAGTAATAAATTTGACATCTCGGCAATAAGGTTTAATAAATAGCACATATACTGCTCATTTTTTTTGTAATTCTATCTAGTTGGTTCTTGCAGTTATACCATGTTTCAAAAATGAAATTTTTTCATGTTCATTATCTTTGTTTTTTCTAAAGAAATTACTCTCTCCTGGATGACGATGGAAATGTATTTATTTCTTTAAGATGGTAGAAATTGTGGAAAGTCAGTCTTACAGAAACTCTGTTGTCTAACACCAGAGACATTCTGGGGGAAATTACAAAAACGACAAGTAGAAAATTGTCATATGGTTAATTCAAGACAGGCTTAGTCCATAAGGGATGCTCATGTTATCTCTAGTTGAGGCTTAAAGCTGTGTGTCTGGAGACTTGAACATGCTGAAAATAAATGCAATTTTCACTCCTTTTAATGTCTTTGACTAATGAATAACAATTTTTGAATAATGTTGTTGCTCAACTTCGTGAATGGCTGCAGACACTTTGCAGACTTATTTAAGTTCCTGGTGATTACTTATTCCAGGAGACTATGTCTTCTTAGGGCCAAATAACTTTTATCTCCTGGATTGTTGATGGCTCCCTAAATGTCAGCAGTCCATTGCTTCAGCTTTTTTTTTTGAGTCCATGATAATTTCTGATGGGCCATAAAGTAGCTTGACAGCTGTGACAAACCTATGAAATTTCTGACACCAAACAAAAGAAATTCCTATTTTATCCCTGTAATGCAAGTTGTCCAGTGTTGTCTTCTCAATTACTGGCAGAGCTGCTTTCCCCTTCTGGTGCTTGCAGTGCCAGGTGCAGCATTTGGCTTGGTTGTGTTTTAGCCACAGAGAGCGGAGAAGGGAGACGTGGTGACAGTACAAGGTCTCCAGGTGTGGTCCCGCATTTGCAGGAGCCAGTTGGGAAATGGCCTTGCCCTGCAGGTGTGGCCATGTGTGCCATGGCAGCTTTGTGATCCAGCACACAAGTGCACCTTCTGTTGTGGGAATAGTGGACTGTGAATGGGAAGGACTGGAATGGCAGCAAGGAGAGGGAGATGCCCAGTGGAAGAGCCTCTGAGCCTTGTTGGGGACCAACATCCCTAACTTTAAAAGTTACTTTAAAATTTACTTTAAAACACTTCTACTTTAGTACTTGAAAGTAACTTCTAAAACACACAAAAACCACATTATCATGCTAGACCTCTGCACTTTTGTAGTGATTTTAAAATTTCCATTGGGAAAAATGTTCCCAGTTCTGAAGACTCACTGCTGGTCTCCTGTTCAGCTTGAGATCTGGAGACCCATCATTGGAATGGTGAATTTAGGGAGATCCTTCTCTGGCCCAGATGGGGCAAGGTAAGAAACAGGCTATCACTTCTGCACAATAAATACTTGGGTAATAGCAGTGCCTTTTAGTATCCAAAATGGATAAGATAGGAAAATATTTGTGAAGATATGAGTGTGATTCTTCAAAGCTTCAGTTCTCTATCTGCACAGTGGCAGCTACCAATGTACTGTTAGTTACAGCATAAAGTACAAATATGTACAGAATCATAGGATCATTTCAATTGAAAAGAACCTCTAACATCATTGGATCCAACCATTAAAGTAACACTTCCAAATCCACCAATAAATGATGTCCCAAATGCCACATCCACATGTCTTTAAAACAACTCCAGGGGTGGTGACTCAACCACCTCCCTGGGCAATTTGTTCCAATGTTTCACAACCCTTTTGGTGATTAAATTTTTCCCAATATCCAATCTATGGCCTAACTCGAGGCCATGTCCTCTTGTCCTATCTTGCCCTGCATGGTTTTGTTTATCTTTTCTCAAGATAAACAAACAATTTTCAAGTTCTTTAACACAGATGCTCACGTTACAAAATATTATGGTTTCATTTCATCAAATATGACCCAACTGTAGAGAATTTTTTTCCTTTTGTTTGCAGTTCAACACAATGAGCTTCTAAGCCTCCCCAGGTTTTGTGTCTTTGCATATTGTCTTTGCAGAAAGCAGCAACCAGCATTTACTATTTAATTTGTAGGTGCCACAAAGCTTACTTTGTTCATTAAGAAACAAAGAGACAGTTAAGAACCACAGAAGGTTAGTACTGAGAGGAAAAGCAAGAGGTCTGATGCTTTGATGTATTCTACATTCTATAGTATTTGTAAATTATGAATTTTAAATATATTATCATAAAATCTTTCCAAAATGTCTGAAGAAACAAGAATTAAGTTGAATAGTATGAGCAAACAAAATACCATATGAGACTTTGAATTCTAAGTTAGATTATAGTTATATATAGATAGCTTAACTAAAAAGATCATAAATTAATAGGTGACTTGTATTTCAATTAGCTTCCTAATTAGCTATTGATTTATGAAGGTGAAATTAATTATAGGCTAGTAATCCACAGCTTGAATAAATGCCTACAAACACAGTAACACTGTACAACAAATTCCTGTCTATATGTTAATCAATCAGTAGTTTGAATGGTCCAAGAATCTCTTTACTTTTTCATCTTCTTCTGACTAAAAATGGTAAATAACAGTTTGAGAAAAAACTTTCATTTTCATTGCTTGTCAGTGTTAGTTTCTTTCCTCCTTCACAAATGTTTTCCCTTTATATCTTAAAGTGAAACCCAAAGTTCTTTTTCTCAGTTTCTTCCAAGTGTAAGCATCGAATCCTCTATAACAAATGGAAATCTACTGAATCATCTTATTTTCATCTACATATCTCAGACAAAGCATAATAGATTTCAAAATAAATCCCATTACTTTGTTATAAATCCTGTTTGTGCCCTTCAACAGAACTAATTGTTTCCTGCATTTGGGCAATTTGATACTTCTAGGTATCTTTGTAATAGCTTACCCTAAACATACTTGGTTTTTTCTCTTTTTTAATTTCAGCATTATACCAAAATTAAAATTCTGCAGGCTTTTCTCATTCGGATGAGAAACTGATGAGCTGGTGATTTCCTTGATGTATTGTCACTTGCTCAGAGGGAATCTGCAACATCAGGAAGAATCAAACAGGGTGTTTCATAGCTTAGCGTTCCAAGCTTCTTCAAGCCAGCACTTACCCTCAGCTTTTTTCAGGGTTATAGTTTTCGTGTCACAACATATGCTTCCTTCTGCCTTCTCTGTCAGCTTCATATGGTGCTTCTCTTCCTCCCCATCTGTGTCTCTCCCCATACACATCTTTCTTTAAAAAAAAAAAAAAAAGTTTTGTAAAACTTGTCTGTACACACAGTTCAAATTCCTTACCAAGCATATGCATGCCTGTGTTTTGGCCCATAAGCTGCTACTGTCTTACTTCAGCTTCTTGGTTTTGACAGATACCTCAACTTTTCAAAAACTTTTATTCAAGAATACTGAATATAAGTATTTCTACCTTAGTTTGTATAGATTTAAAGCAATTTAGAGCAATAAAAGGTGTTCAGAATTCCAATTAGCATTCAAAATCTAAATATTAAATACTTGTCATAGATATTTTCATATGATCAGTTTTGGTAGTCACAGGAGGACTACTATAATGAGAAAAATGGCATTTAAAAATGAGACTTGGTTCTCTTGCTTTCTGTGATTTAATGAAGGAGGTTCCACCTACATTAAAGCAGCTGTACCAAATAGCAAGTATACAAGGGCTTTTTCTGTTCAAATCCATCTTTGGTTAAACTAGACACCCATAACAAATTAATCATTCATGGTGGAGGGCAGAGCTGTCAAACTCATTCTGTAGTGAAGACCAAATTCGTCTGGGGAGACAGGCTGGAAATAAAAAGTTTCTTGCTAGACAGCTAGTTTTGTCTCTCTGCAGCATGTGCTTCTGAAGAGATTGGGTTCTTCTGGGGGCCAGAGGGATGAGAACGGAAAGAGAACTCCCTTTCCCAAGCCTGTGGGGGTTGGCAGTTGAATAAATTGATTCTGGAAAAACACTGTTTCTAAACCAAATGTTTTCAGTTTACAGCGAGGGTGACCAGATCACAGGAATTTAGAACGTTGTTTCCCTTACAGCCATCCTTTGGCATTCTCTGACTCCATCCCTATACTGTGCTGTCTTAGGAAATTTGGAGAGGAACAGAACCTATTCTAACCCCCACTGCAAATCAGATTAATCTGGTTTAGCTATTCATTCATTTCTGGCTCATTTTAACTGCTAGGCATAAATTACAAAGGGAGCTTTAGAACAGTGGAAAAGATGTAGGACCAGATCCTGTCTACTAGATCCAGAAGCATGTTTGACGTGCCCTTTCTTAAAAGGCCTCTTAAGGGTCTGCATTTTTTGCACATACTCTGTAAAAACTGAGTTTTCTCTCTCTGGCATTGGTGAAATTTTAATTTTTTTTTTCTGGCAGAATATATTCTTCAAAATTGGTCTGATTGAACTGCACACTTTTTAGCTTGTTCTTCAGCTATCCTGTTACAAGTTCCAAATATTTATTTCTGAGATGACTTCATCACAACAAAACATTAAGAAAATGCTTTTCTGTCTTCTGTTGTTTTTAATTTACTGCAGTATTTGAGACACCTTGAGATCAGCACATGTGGCAGCAACATATTTTCAGTCCAGTATTAGTTATCCATTCATAGCAGGATTTAAACAGGAGTGAGATGATTTTGTTAATCTGATCACTCTATTATGATATTTTACATTTCAATCCACTTTTTAACTTTCTTACTATGCTTTCAACTGTGTGGCTGCTCCACCCATTGCGTACCCTCTTTCTTCCTCCCTCCCTGACTGCTTACCAGAGTGGTGGAAGGCAGAGACTATTTGAAGGAGCTCTTGCTAATGGAGCTGAGAATTTTGACAAGCATGATGGGAAAAGGGGGGGAGGAAGAATTCTGTATCCTTTTCTAATAATAGGTGTAAGGTGATATTTACAGTATAGAGATACCTGCCAAGAAAGGAGCATTGTATTACCAGCGATGGGCTGTACAAGCAACTGCACAATTTGCATATGTGGGATTTATTCAGTTCTGTATTTGTGCAAGGTTGCTCTGTTCTTTTGAACTGTGGCACTGTTCTATGGATTTGTTCCCACAGCTGGAAGAAACCTTGTGAGAAAATATTTTTTTTGGAAAGAGGTAGTGTTTTCAAATGTTGAGAAACAAGTGGTGCTCAAGAAAGACTTGTTAAACTCTACAGAGCGACTTGTTTTTCTCTAGGAAGTACAGGACATTTAATTTCATTATAAAGAAGGAAGTCTTCTGCACTTTCACCTTACAACTTCTGCATTAAGAGGATTTTTTTCCTCTGTTTTTTCTCTGCTTTTTCTGCTTAAATTTGGTGTTTCCCCCCCAGCAAAAAAAAAAAAAAGAAAGGAAAGCTTTGTAAATTTCCCATATGAAAGAATAGAAAGCAAAGAATAAAAATGACTAAAACCCATAGATCTGGAGATTCTGAATAAGAAAATTTTATGCTTCTAAGAAGGCCATATTTTCTCAGAAATGAAAATTCTTTGACATATTCTTTATTTTCTGACATAAAATGGCTAAGATCCTATTTTTAAGTCCTTTTATGTACCGTTACAATCCAGGGCTCTTTCCCATGTGATGCTTCAAATATATTACAGAAGATGAATGCCAACTTGTAGATTTCTTTTTTTTCCTAAGAGAAAAATCTGTATTGTTTTGATAGACTTCTCGGACATTTCTTGTTGTAGACATTAGAAATACAAAGTTTAACCAGACATGAAAACCCAGTGGAACAATTTTAATTCCCTTTGTGTCAAAAGCTTAATGTCTTGTATTTTTTTATTTGAAAGGTATTTATGTCCAATGATACTACTGTTAAATAATTTCAGAAATTGAGAAGAAAGTTTGGAAAGGAACTGAAGATTAAATCATCTTCAGGCACCAAGGAAGGTGCAGTGTGGTACATCCCAATCACAGCCTTTGCATCTCCCTTTCTTTGTGGGATATGAAGTGCAATTCTGCAAACACCTCAGAAATCCTGTTCTATGTCTTTGAGAGATTTGTAGTTGAATTTGCTTTTTTCTTTGCTTAAAATTAGAATAATTATATGTGGTTTTTAAACCTAGCTCTTATCTTAGTTCCTTTTTCCTCATGGCAATGTGTAATCAGCTTATATATGTAATATACTGCTCTGTTTTTCTTGTCTGCTTTGTTGTTTGGCTTATTTTTCTCCTCTTTTTCCACAGTGGGGGAAAAAAATCAACCCTCATGATTTTTTCCCCTCATTTTTATTTCTCTCTGGTACAACACCTTCCTCGTTCAAAATATTTTAGAGCTTTCCTAAGCCAATGCTTGGAGCCCTGTCTTGCAGTATTGCTACAGGAGAATGACAGGCAAGTGCATATGGAACTGCTGCTCCCAAGTGCCACGTAAGAAGAAAGTCCTATCTTCAGGAGGAGCGTGGTTACTTGGACACAGAGGCCAGAACCAGAGTCTTGTCCCTTCCCTCTTACCTTAATATAGTTTACCAGGGGGTGTCCTTGGTTTTGGTGTTTCTGTATGCATTTTGTTAGCCCAGTCTGTGTATTCACAGATACTGCACTGTGAAGATCATACTTAGACAACTCACATTTCTGATTTCTGAAAAATATTCCCAGCACATGTCTCTCTTTCAATTGATCGCTTTTGGTTGAAGGTTTTTTGTGGACTTTTTTGTTGGTTGGTTGTTTTTTGGTTGGTTTTTTTTTATTAATTTTAACTATTTAAAACAGTGAAAAAATAAGTTTACACAGATTTACTTTGACTGATTCAGAAACACGATGTCAGTCATAGTTGTTACATGAATTAAAGGGGATTGCTGTACTTGATTATACCGCATTCCTTGTTGATAAAATAGACATGGTAAGGCACAGCATGATTCTAAAGACTAATTACATCATTCAGGTTGATACTGAAAGTACTGTGTAAGCTTGGTTTTATCATCTGGTTTTACATAGCTTATGTAGATTTGATACATTTGTTATTATGCATTTACTTTATGACTATATTTTTACGTCACCTGTAAGCTCTGGTTTTTTCAGCAGTAATATCTGTTCACACAGAGCTTTGATGTATATTGTAGATCTATTTCTTGTACACTTACAGATATAATTTATCTGAAGGTGACAGATTGCAAGCTTCTCCCAGTATTTGGGCTCCCCAGTATATTGGTATCTGTTGTCAATAATATGGACTGTTGGTTAGGCTGTAAAGCTCCATTGCTCAGGAGTGTTATATTTTGAAGTCATCTGTCATGGATGTGTTGTAGAGATAGGAGACTATTTATGTTTATGGCATTTTAAGTAACTCAGTAAGACCCTTTAAAATATACAGAAAAGGCTTGTTTACTGTCATCACTGCTCACTTAATCCTGTGACCTTGACATGATCGTAAGCCCATAAAGCTCCCTGCAGGTAGTTCAATAAACCAGATGAAGATGAATAAAACAGAGTCCAATGATTGTTTCAGCTTCAGTAATATACTGTCTTATGCCATAAGTATTTCTTAAACATTCAATAGTGCTGAACCATTTTAAAACCTAATAATATAGCAAATTATCCAATTGTCTAGATTATTACAAATTCCACCAAAAAATTAATGAGCCACATATATTCTGTTTAATTTGAGAATGGTAACCATTGTTATGAAAAATATAGTCTGTATACACAATGCCAAAACACTAATATTTAAATTATTTCTTAAAATTAAAGTGTCCTAATTTTTCAGATTCCCATTGGGGTTTTTTCACTTTTCTCCTGATATCAAATTATATATATTGAGTGGGGGTGCTTTTGGTTTTGTTACAGTCACAATCTGAATCTAGGAAATATTCATGTGAAATAGATTTCTTTAGATGATTTACTAGAAGCTATGTTTGCACTTATGGTAGGAAGCAATAAAAATGTACATAAAGAGGAAGTTAAATTTGATGTCTCTTAGGCTCAATTTATAAAAACTACTGAAGCCTTTGGGATACTTTACCATAAGAGTGCAATAATTTTTATGCATAATATATCTTGTGCTATGTGAAAACATGGAGGAAAGTAAAGTATGATATATTTGCCTCATGGTGAGTGGAAGTGTTGTTTTGGTATTAAAAAATGTTCACTTTCATTTCTTTAATATCTAGACATTAAAGTTTCCAATTTCTATTAGGTAGCAATGCATTATTTTTAAACACATAATAGTCTTTTACACTGAATAATGCCCTAACCTCTTCTACAGTCTTGAACAAAATGTGAAGTTTTCAAAGTTGATGACAGATTAATAGTAGAGGAAATTTATTTAGTGAACTTCAGACACTATTTTCAGTGCTAGAGTTTCATACTGAACTGCTGAGCTAAAAATTATGAAAATTAAGTGAGTGAAACCTGTCAAAAAAGAATAGCAGCCAGAAGCAAGTTTTAATATGTATCTCCCAAACCAAAACAGACTCTACTAGCATTTATGATTTAGTCTAAATTAAGAACAACTGAGAAGAATGAGAGAAAATAAAAAGCTACCACACATTTTTTTGGCCAAATGCCAGACAAGGTTGAATAAGAAATAGTTCCTTTCATAATAGTCTTTTCATATGAGAACATCATGATGAGTCAGTAAAAACCTCAGTTAGTATAGTTTTAGAGCACCCAGATAGAAAAACTGTTTAACTGTTCTCCTGGTATACACTACCTTTCATTTTGAACAGTCTTGGAATTAAAATTTAAAAAAAACCCCATTGGAAATTTGTGTGAAATGGCCATTTTCTCTGGAAATGTTCTCAATGAAAACTGTATGGTCTGTTACATTTTAACAAAGTAGGTGTTATAAAGTTTTGAAGCCTGCTTATATACAACAAAAATACTAAAATTAGTATAAAAGTTACATTGGAATTTATGAACAATTCAGTAGTGTTAGAGAAATTCTCCCAATTGTCTTTTAAAAAAAAGGAATTTTATTTTTTTTTTACATAGAAATTATGTTTTTCTTTAGGGTGAATGGTCCTTTAGCTTATCAGTGTGCTGAGGCTTAATTTTTGACTGGGTTTTTTGACATATGATACTGTTTATGTTGTTCTTGTTTGGTGAGGGAATATATTATCTTCCCTGGAAAGAAACAGATGTTTCTTCTGAAACACACACAATAAAAAAAATTGATGTATCTGGCTTCCATTGGGTATTCATTCCTTTCTGAATGGTGATCCAGTGTAAGCCATGTGCATTAATTTTTTAGTATGTTTCTTGCAGAATCTAAATCTACAGGTCAGCGTTGGGTTTTATCAATGGTGCTCCCTGTATAACTGTATTATATGATAACGTTTTACTAAGCTGTGAAAGTGAGTGATTGCCAACTCAGCGGGGACTTTCAAAAGATTCTGCTGGACCCCACTAAATTTTAAAGAGACCTTTTCTTAGGAATGCCCGATTTTGAAAGTACTAGAATAACTCCTTTATTTGAATCACACTGACAAATTTCTAAGCGTGGCACTCTGAAAGGAATATTTATTTAGAGAATTCCCCTTCTTTAAAAGTAATCCACAAATTTGTGTATACTAAAATTTTAAAAAATGTACTTCCAGAAACTTGTTCTCTATTAGGATTAAAAAAATATATTTACATTTACTCTTTTTTTTGGTAAATTTAACTTTTCAGAATCCTCTAAAAGTTGTAAATGCTACTGTTTTCTAAAAGACATGAAATCCATAGGCAACATCTCAGCTGTAAAAATTAAAAGGCCACAATGGACATTTCATAACAAGTAAACATCCATAGACCTCTGTGTCATTCATGGTTTCAATAACATTTATGAGATGTTAAATCACAGGCAAGTTTCGAGGTATTTCTTAGCAAATATTTGAGTTTCCTGGCCAGTGACATCTTAGGTTCTCCACTGGCTCCAATAGTCTGAAATTTGTATTTGTTTATCCCCATATTCATCCACATTAGCTGTTGTAAAGGCAGGACACATACCTGCTACTGGTACTCTTTCAACCCTGTTAGAATTTCATAGTTAATGTCATCACCAACATTAGAGAAGTGTAGAAGTAGCTCAGGGAATGATATAATAGGTGTACATATAGCTCAATGATTATATCTGCTCCAGAAATTGCAGACACTTGGACAACAGATGAAGTAAGGTAGGGAAAGGAATAAGAAATACTGTCTGACTGAGAAATAGCTTTAGGTGTGACTGAAGAGTCCCTTTGTAGGTCCTCTGGGTTTTGGTCTGACAGAAAATAGAAAAGCTCTGTAAGCAATGGTCCTTCCTCCCCAACTTATATTATAATGTCTGTGATCAATAGGGAAACTATAAAGTATCAGCCAACCTTTTGAGCTGCTTCAATATAGTAGCACATTTTTCATTATTTTGAGAACAGAAAACAAAGGGATGAGTCCCACTTTCCGTAGCTGTGTTCACCATTATTCACTTTGTTCTCCCTCTGATGATAAAAAAGGCAATCAGCAACAAAATTTAAAAAAATTTTACTAGTCCAACATCAGTGGAGAAACATTAAATTTTGAATTCCTTTATGAGCTGGAAGAATTTTTTGAAAATTCCAGGAAGGACTAGTTGCCTTAATAGAAATTCTAAGTTCTTATATGTCTTCACATTTTACATTTGAATCAAGATGAGAAGAGCTTTTGTGGTGTTTGTCTGAAGAAGGGAAAGATTGATGGTATATTCCAAGATCTACTCTATGTTTACATAACAACTTACTTTCTTTTTAAACCATCCAGTAATAATGAAGAGGGAACATGGTTCATGGGATTTATTGTTGCGAGGTCTGTGGACTCTTCCTCAGTTTTTTGCCTAAACATAATTGTCTGTGCAATTCAATTTAGAACCCATTATGTGTCTCTATTTAGAGTGCCTAGGTGTTTCTTACCTTCCAAAAATTTTCCTGTAGGTTTAGATCAGTGAAAAGTTTTCAAATTTTGCTTTACTGAGTGCATTCATAATTTGTGCTCTCTAGTGTATGGAAAAACAAGGGGATGTAGAATGACTATTTTATCTGGATATTTCATGTATTGAAATCAAGAATTAAGAGATAGAAGTACTGCAAAATTCTGTTTCATTTGTGTACTGCATTAAGTGACTGTGCTCATGCATGCATTTATCCCATAGTATGAATTCAGTTACAGAGTATAGTCTTTGAGATTTTCTTCAGCACTTCTGCTTAATTATTTTTAGTTTTGTGGTGTAATTATTTATTTGCATTTTCAGTCTTAGAAATTATATGCTTGGGCATATTTCTTAAGCATTCCTGGGTAACACAGGAATATTTTGCATATGATTTTGAGGGTGGGTGAGAGTTGTTTATCTGTGGGTCAGGAAAGCCGTAGGAGTGAAAAAAATGATGTGTTATTTCCATGATCTAAATGTTCTGCAGCAGTAGCAGCAGCTGAGCAGCTCACTGTTATTCAATGCTACATTAACTTTTCCATTAATTCTGATGCTGTAAAACATGAAGCCCTTAAGCATTGTGAAGTTGCTGCCTGATTTTTGTTCCTTTACATGGCTGCTGTATATTTGCATGCTGCGGCCATTATATGGATAATCACCATCATTACTTTTTAGAAGGTCATCTTATTGTACTGAATACTGTTAGATACAGAAAAGCCTTAATAAAAGAAAGGTTCTTTAACCACATTCACTAAAAATGCTATATTTTTTTACTTATTTGTTGCTATTATTAGATGATGGCAGCCCAAGTGTCAAGAAGGTATTTTACCTCTATGTTTTTTCTATGTTTATTCATTAAATAAAAACCAAACCTCAAAATAAACCCCCTCAAAAAAAAAAAAAAAAAANAAAAAAAAAAAAACAAAAAACAAAAAAACCCAAACAAATCCAGAAAGCCTTACTTTTTCATAATAACAAAATTTTAAAAACTGTTTAGTTTCAAATTCCTTCCCTTAGGAGAAGGAATTTTCTCCCATTAGGAGAATAATTTCCATCCTGTTAGGAGAGAAATTATTAAATACTATTTGGAATGAAGATAAATTTTGTTGTCATAAACATAATTCTATTTTGAAAATGCTGGATTTAAAAAAAATGAATAACATAAGGAGATTGGAATTACAGTTATTAAAATTTCTTGGTTTATTTTAAATATTTGTTGAAAATATACACATTTATGGGAATAGTGGATTTACTGAGTGTCAATAACGAATCAGAGCATGGTACTTCCAAACAGGTCATACCAACCTTTCCACCTATTCTCCCCTCCAGAATTCACAGAACAGTTCATATGGGAGAGCAAGGCTCTTACTTCAGCTATGAAAGCAGTCACTTTATGCCCTAAATAATGAAGATATATTCTTGGTGGTGCCAGTGAGGTGACATCTCAACTCTGAATAAATCGTATCAGTCTTTATTTGTCCGCCTTGTTTTCCCCATCTGTAACACGTGAATCATGGTACACTGCTAACACAGTGATTTGAAATCTGTTGATGGAAGAAAAAGCACTCAAAGTAGAATTTAATATCCTTTCTCTTAAGAGAATGGTCTTAAGTATTTAGTATTGTCTTGCTTTATTTTTTAAACATGCTTTAGTCGTGTAGTTCTTTAGGTTTTCCTATGGCTCAGATTCACTGTGTTCACTGTTTTGATGGTCAAGTCATCATCATCTGAACCAGTATCCGCTTAATAAGATTTGTGTGATGGCTCATATAGAATCCATTCTATCTGCATAAGCCATTACCATTGCTCTTAAGATCTGTTTCTGGCATTTTTGGAACAGGATGAAAGGGCACAACTGATTTGACTAGCGACCTTCTTACTTCTATATTCAGTTGAATTATTCTGATTCCTTTCTGTGGTTTTCTCTCCCACCTCTGTGTCTTTCAGAATTTTTGTGATACTAATTTTCTTTTACTTTTTTAAAATTCAGATATTTTGATATCTGGTATTATTTGATTTCAGGTACATGTGGGAAGATGAGTTTAATATGGAAATGCTAAAGATAATATTATCTTGTGTTACATAAATGTACACACTATACATATTGAGCCTTAAATCTAAAAAGGAATTCTACCCTGGCTTCATGACATTAAATTTACAAAGAAAGTTTAGAATTTATTATATTCTTTACATGATGAAAATATTGCTTTTCAGGAATTTTACTTAGTTTCTAACTTATTAATCTAGGATTTTTTGCAGTTCTGTTTAGTAAGCAGCAATCTAAATGTCATTGTGTTACCAGCACAGCTTCTGAATGTGCACTTACTAATCTAAACCCTCGAGTAGTTCTTGCCTAAATCTTGTCCTGGACTGTATCCTTCCAACATAGAATTATGGTTTTCCTCATTTATTTCTCATATACTGCTGAGAAAATTACCTTACACTTTTATCCATGGGATATTTCCTCCTAAAACCTGTTCCCTGTCTTCTCTGTATTGCTGCCCTGGCTGGATAGTGTATCTGTATTTACAAGTGCCAGCAATGTGGCACTCAGAAATGTCTTAAACAGCTCATAAGAGGGCTTTTCAGGATTAGGAAAAAAGGGGATAAAGAACATAAGTAATTAGTTCAAACTTTGAATTTTTTTTAAATTGAATAGTTACTTATGATTGATGAAATAATTTAAGAACAAGAAAAGCTATATAATTATAATTATCTGACAAAGTTAAACAATTTTTTTTAATGAATTCAATATTTATATCAATTTGAATGAGCTGGCATAAAAATCAATACCTATGCATGAGCAAATAGCACATAAAAATAGTATGTTTTGAATGCTGCAGAATATTACAGCTCTTAGCACAATATGCAGATTAGAACAGCCTGTGAAAGTAGTATTGTTGTATAAATATAGGATAAAGATCTTTGTTTCATTCAATAGCTGTTTCTACTTAAAGAATTCTACTTAAAGAATTTTTCTTTGGTATCTAAAAAAAGAAATCCTCCTCCTGAAGCATTAAGTGTTTCTAGTTTTGGGAAGCAAAATAGTGAATATTTAAACTTGGAGTTCTAGTTTGTTCTGGTGTTAAAACTGCTAGGAATTTCAAGATACTTGATGAGAAAAGAAAGGAAAATTTTATTATCTTCCTTGGTATGAATCCAGTTAAAGGATTAACAGTGTTAGTCAGGCTCTGAAATGGAAAGGCAAAAGGATATTACTCAAAATACATTTTAGAAGTGATTAGCTGTTATCTGGAAAAATAGATTCCACTTCACTCAGTAGAATGCTATATTTTGCTGAAAATCAAAGTTTACAAAATAAATTTCAATATTTTTTAGTATGGCAGGTGATGAATGTTCTCTTGCAGAGGTTATATCAGAAAATCAATATTTGTAAAATTGAAACAGTATAGGTTTGTATTGATCCATGTGGCTAAATCAAAATGAAAGGCTTTGTAACAGCTTTCTTAGACAGCCTGCTATCCAGTAATGGCAAACTATCAATTTTAGCTTTCCACTGATAAATCAGCTTGAAAATTGGATGTCAATTTTTTTTTTTTATTGAAGTAGTGATTTTTTTCTTCCCTCTAACCCTTCTTGATGGGTTAGATTGGTTTATAAGACTAAGCCCTGCCTTTTTGAAGGCAGTTGTCAAAACCGACATTTAGATATATTTTGAAACAAAATCTAAACTCTTAAAGCCAAATTTTGTGTACTAGTTGGCTTGATGGTAATGCTATGTGTGCATGTCTGTGTAAACAAATATGAATATGTGTTTATGTGTGTAATATTGAAAATGACATTAGTTTAGTACCTCAGGTATATATGTTTCTCCCTTTTCTGATCTCTTGAGTTCACAAAGGTCAGGTCTTCAACTGCAGCTTTTAGAAACCAATGCATCAGAAACTACTTTGGCTTTCAATGGTTAGGAAGATTGATTTTTCTTTAATTGACTGATTTTCTTTTTTATTTTGTGTTAAGTGAGACTTTATGAAATGATAACACGAACATCAGTTTCAGCTGCAGGTCCTTAAAACCTGCATGAATGTTCTTTGATTTTCATGAGAGAGAAAACAGGATACAGATTTTCTCAGAAAACAGCAAAATCCTTTGTGATGGCAGGGGGAAACCCTTTAATTTGGGTCGCATGCAGTAGCTTTCAGTGGAAGCTAACAGTGCCATACCTTCATGCCTGTACAGCAGAATATAAGTTAGCTTGAGTGGGTATTGATTGCGAAGTTTGCTGTTGTATAATTACTTTTGGCTGTAGAAAAATGTGGTGTGTATTGATCTAGATGGAAGCATTTGACTAGCAGTTTCCCTTGGCTAACAGTGAGTGTCATCTTTCAGCCATGATAAATGGTAACACTCTGGGTCAGCATAATTACTTGGTGGTGAAATGAACCTCCTGTACCCTTCTCCTCTCACACCAAGGAACCACTGTAATCATCTTCATCTTAAAGCCATGATTTACTGAACTAACCAGCCCCTTAATACAGTCCTCTCCTCCCCTTCCCACAGTATGCACCCACATTAAATGTGGCTCTATACTATTATTTTTAAAACTAAGCTGTTCTGTTCTGAATCCACAAGTATGATTCTTTTTTTTTTACCTAATCCCTGTCAGTTGACCTGGACCTGCAGGAGGGCCAGCTCCTGCAACAATCTTTTTATCTTAATGTTTAGTATTAATACAAAAAAAAAGAACAAATATTAAGGTGTTCATTTTGACACAGTGCTTTTTACATCTTGGAACCAAATGTTATTAATGCACTGTTAAATTATTAGTGTACTGCAATGAAAACTGCCATATGAATTTATTGTCAGTAGCCCTTTAATTTTATAGAGTAATGTACACTCTGGATGTGCTGTCTTTAGAGAATAGATGATGATATTTTTTCACTATATGCTGCTAGAACAGTTTCATTTAAAAATGGTTTTGACACTACATTTAATAATGGTTTTAAATGTAAGATTTTTTTTTAAGCAGTAGCCATATTTCTCTTCATATGTATCTCTAATAGGTAATAAATATGTTATCAGAAATAGGGAAATAGTATTTATTTCTAGAACAGAAAACTAAGATGATTTGTGTTGTTTGGCACCTTTTTAATGGGGAGTTTTCAATTTGTTATCAATATTTCATTAAAACTTCGTATCATGTTGTTTAAAATGGATTTGTGTTTACTTGCCAGTAGTGTAATATGGCCCTGGGGTAATGACTTTTTTGTTAAGTAATGTTAGTTAAAGAAAATCTGGCAATAGTTTTAGATCATTTTAAGACAGCTGTGAAGGGTTTGGATAAAGGTCATTTTCAATGATTGTGCTTAGTTAAATAAATGTGAAGGGTTTCACAATGGGAATCTTGCTTTTCAGTATGCTGTCATAAATTTCCCCTTAACACATCTGGGAATAGGAAGTAAAATGTAGTTGTTTCTGCCTTGAAGGCAGTGTATTTTATATTTTCCTTGCTTTGTTTGTTTTCTCCTTATAATGCTGTTTATTCACATAACTAGGGTTCAAAGGTTTTACTTTGTCATAAATTAAATCTCCTATTCTCTGACAGTTTGTGGGACCCGCTGGATATAATTTTCAAGTGGTTGTAACTCGAAGATTTTTTTGCTGAGATTTAGTCGTTAAAAGTGTTAAATTTTCTGACAACTCAGCCTCTATTGTGACCTTGGTTCATTGCTTGCTCTCTCCCTTGGCCACAGCTGGCCTCTTGCTGTTCACAGCTGAAAAGTGAAATCAATGCTGGGTCTAACAAAATGCAGATGAAAGCCATTCTGATCATATATAGTCATTTCCCGTAATTTTATCAGCCTTCAGTTTCTTAAATGATCTCTGGAAGACATTGTTTGTTCATGTGAATACAATATCGAGTTTTGTGATAAAATGTCCTTTCTTTCTGAAAAGTAATACTTTCTTAAGCATTAGTAGTGATGTACAGCTCACATTGCCATAGCATGATCTTTTAAAATACCAGTCTGGTCCTTCTCCCTTTCCCTCCTGAAGGAAAGCCCATGAAAGAGCTGCTGGCTGAATCCTGCCAGCTTTGAGCCTTTGGAATCTTGTGAATTGAGGTTTTTATGTTCTACAAGGCTCAGAGCTGGAAAGTAAGAACTCTTACCATGTGTCAATCCACATTTCCATTGATCTTGCATCCTTTTTATTTTTATTTGAGCAAGATTGGTAGGAAAGCTATGTTGCAGTTAGAGGTGGCAGCGTATGATGTAGCTTAATGCTCCAAAGGTCACAGAACTACAATGAGTTTGATGGAAAACAGCCTTTCTCCTTATTTTAAGTGGTTCCTGCTTTGATTACAGGCATTTATTATAATTATCAAGAGATTAGTCTGTTGTTATAGAATCCTTGTAATGGAACCATTTAAAAGGAATATAATGGCAGTTTATTGGATTTTTGCAAAGGAAAAGAGAACAGATAAAGTGGTGGTTTTTAAATGGATCAACTGCTTTCTTAAGCATACTAATTTTTTCCTTTTGTTTAACTTCACGTTTCTTTTTGTTTCACAATTTTGTTACACACTAAAGAAGTCACTTTTCAAGTTTTGAAGGTATTTTACTTGTAACATTTTTATTGCAGTCTAATCCCATAGAGTTTTGTTGTTAAAAACAGTCCTTCCAAAATGTTCTTGCACTATATGTTTCATAGAAAGTGTACTGTCTGACACAGCTGCTTTGTCATTTTATTCATATCTCCATTTAAAGAATTGCAACAAAAAAAAGGTAATTTTTGTCAAAAAATATGTAAAGGAAATTTTATATTCTCTATTATATCATTTAAAGTGCAGCTAGGTTGATTTCTCTTTTATACTAGCAAAATACCGTAATATTGATGAAGCCTTGTGAATTTCTTTCATGTGTATATCAATTTCCCCTACTTAACAGCATATGTTGTATCCACTGCACTTAGTCAAAAAGAATAAATGTGAAGATTATAAAATAGTCAACTTTTTCAAATGTTACAGAATAATACTGGTATTATTAATACTTGTCTGTGAATGTAAGGACTAGATAACGTTGGAAAAAATTAAAAGCTCATAAGCTTAGGGAGTTTTATATTATAAGCTAGTTTATATTTCAAGACCTATGAATTTTGTAGTATATGTAAGTATGTCTTATCCTTTGTGTGAAAGCTGCTACTAAAGAATAATTACAGAGCCTAAATCCTCCTGCTGAAAATGTTCTGTCCTATGCCGTTAGCTGAGCAATGGCACAAGTTACTTAGTACTGCTGTTCACCTGGGTTTGAGTCAGTTCTCTCAAATCTAGTTGTTGTGGGACTATTTAATGGCAGTGGGCAATCAGCCCCAAAATAACAGTGAAAAAACCACATAGAAGCAGACTGCAAGAGTAGGATTACAAGTCTGCTACTCCAACATTTGTCAGCTGCCAGCAGAGGAGGCCTGGGGAGGAGTTTAGTATTTCCCCTGGTGACTTTATCATGGTACGCCCCCAGCATATCCTCCCAGCTTTCAGCAAATTGTAGCTCAGGGACTTCCTGAGCCAGAGGTGATATCCTTGAGTTTAATAACTTCTAGTGGGTTTTTTCCCATCTGTGAAAGGAAGTGTCTTATTCTTTTAAGAGCTCATTTAAACTTCGGCTGACCGCAATATCACATAGCATTGAGCACCCTATACCCCATACCCTTGGGTACATCGTGTGAGAAATTCACAGAAAGTGCACCATCATTTGTTTTGTACTTGTTCCTTGATAACTCTGTGCTCTCTCTAGGTCTTTTCTTATGAGAAATAGTGAGTCCTTGTTGTCATCTCACCATCTTGGTGCCATTTAGAATATTAAACATCACTTTCATATCCTTTGCAGTTATGTCTCTGGTCTGTAGCTGCAAGGCTCCAAAATGGCCTTTTTCTCCTTCCTGGAGGCTCCCCTAGCAGTCTGTAGCTTATTCTGGAGCAGTTCTATGTTAATCCTTCCAGCTGGAGCTGTTTTACTTTGTGTAATAGAGAGAAGAGAATGATACACATATGAACTTGTTTCTGTCTCACTCCCACCCACCCTCCTTCCTGCAACTGTAATGTGCCAGCCAGGTTGTGGCTTTATTGCCAAAAGGAAGCCAAGTGGGAATGACTAAACCTTCCTCACTGATTCAATATTTTCAAAAGGGAAAAAACATAAAGAATTGGAACAATGTTGTAAGAGATGAGCCTGTGTCTGAGACAGATTGTAATTCTATGGTCATAGCCCTTTCATTCCCCATTCCAATTAATGTTTTACTAGTTTAAAATGAGCTAGCATTGCCAGAAAAGCTGACAGTGTTCCATTCCACAAAACTTTGGTGATTCATGGGGGATGCATGCTCTATCCACCATAGCTTTTCTTGTATGATTGTGTTTCTTCTCAAATAGAATCAGCTGTAATGGTTTAGGAACAAATATTATTTGTGTGTATGTTTGAGAGAGAAACACTTTGTTGGCAAAGCCTGTAAAAAATAATTTTGATTTGTTGTCACAGGCTTTGAGAGTATTTCCAGACCACTGCAGATATAATGTTATATAGTGAGTGCCATTCTCATGTTTTTGGATGTTGACATTTAGGGTGTACACATAATTCACAGTGATGAATGGTGGTCCTTTAATTTTTTGATACACAGTGTGCAAATTAAAATGTGTTTTACTTGAAAATAAGGGAGAGTGGACATGATTCTCCTCTCATGCATATACCTTGACCACTCTTGGGCAAAAAATTAATCTAACAAGAAGGACTTCTCAAAGCAAGGAGAGATTTCTCTTTGTCTTTCTACAAATTTCCATATAGCCCTAATGCCTGCTGGTGCTCTAGAAGTATTAAGATAGTATTACACTAATTTTTTTTTTTTTGGTATGTTGTCAATATTCTCATATGGAGCAAAGGTAGAACACAGATTTTATTTATTTCAAAATTTTTGATCTCACACCAGAAAAATATTTAATATCAGAAAGAGCAATGATCTGACCTGATTGCTTTCTTCCTGCTTAATTTCAAAGACCTGTTGCAGGCAGGAGATGTTCACTGAACAGTTTTTATGAACATTTATAAACATTTGTAGTGAAAACACTAAGTATAAATAAAAGAGCTATTAGAAAGGTGTATTACTGAGAGTCAGTACTTGACTTCATGTTTCCTTGAATGTGAGATTTTTAATGTGCTTTTTTCTACTATGTCAGCCATGCTGAGGCCTGTGCAGATATTTATGTTTTCAGCAAAGAGGGTTTTGTGGTGCAAGGACCAGCGCTCCTGTTTCTGGTTAAAGGCCGGTCAGAAAGCACCAAGACTCTGTCAAGTCAATGAATTTTGACAAGTGATATGATTACTGATAGGGTATAAATTCTGAATCATACCACCTCTTGCTGCTTACTAAATCCCTACAGTCAGAGACACACTGGAGTTGTTTTTAATGGTGGCTTTTTCATTATTAATCTGTTGACCTATACAGCTTGTTTGGGTTCCTCTCAGGAATTAATTCATAACAGTAAGTGTGGTGGAGGCTAAAAGCTAGAGTATTTTCACAGCATTTTACGTAGATATCATGGTAGAGTGTCATTTTTCAAAGGTCTCCCTGAAGCTAAATAAAGGAAGTATTATGTGTATTTTTCATGGGATAAGACACATTGAAGCAGAATCATTTGCTGTGAACAGTAACACATTTTTTTTGTGCCTCTTTTTTTCCCCCCCAAAACCAAGAAACTTTAGACAGATTAAATGTTAAACTAGAAAGAGCTGTTGGTCCATAATTCAGCTTTATTGCTCCATGGCAGGATATTGCTGTTAGAAAAATAGTAGATCTGATAATTTTGTACTTTAGTTTGTATGTGCTATTTAGACCCACATCACTAACTGCAGAATATCTGCAGAAAGACAAGGATACTTCAAGTCAATGATAGTATGAGTATGACTAAAGAAACTTAATTTAGATGGTTTGTGAAAAGAAAGACTCATGAGAGGTCATGTTCTGTAGTATCTGTCAACAGAACAGTATAGAGGAAAGAACTGAACTATTTTGTCTTCTGCTGATAGGACAAAGAGCCTCTTGCTAGTTTTTTCATTAGAAAAAAAATAGCTATTGAGCAATACAGAGTACAGGCCTGTCATGTGCATTAACCAACCTGGTTGTTTTGGTTTCTTAAATAAAGTCTGACATACTAGGCAAAAGCTATTCTAGAACTGTACAAGACTTATAAAAGTCCTTTAAGGCAGGACATGAGAATAAACTCTACATTTATTTTCTGTGAAAAAGATTAATAATCTTTCAGAGTGATTTAGCAGCTCTTCACACTAGTGTCAATTCAATCAATTTCTTACTAGGAATCTTGGAAGCTTGTAGCTGTTTGTCTTTTGTGTTTGGTAGTTTGCTTCGTAGAAAGCAAAAAGAGAAAAAGAGAAGGAAAAAAGTTAATAAAATAACCTCAACTAAACTTCTATATTAATGTAATAAACAGCAATTTCTATATATCTTTGCCAATCACTTTTCAATCTGCGGTATAGAAAAGTGCATTGATATTCTACCATCAGCATAAAACATTTTTTCAGATGTTGGTGTAATTAAGCCTCTAGAATAAGTCCCAAAACATATCTAATTTTAAATATGTTGTTGACTTTAATGGGATTTTCTATAAACATATATTTAACAGACTCATACTTCTTTTTATAATTGGGTCTAAAAAATTGTATTTCTTTTACAGAGATTCAGTCTCTCCAAAATAATAGTCTTGATATTTTATTTTGAATTATACCTAATAAAGAGTACTCTGGTTTTAAGTGTTTAACTGTTAGACTTTCTCAATTGCTTTAATGATATAGTCTGATTTTTTAGTGTCAGCCTTTTATTTATTGCTTGAATTTATATAGCTTTTGTTTCCTGAATTTCTATTATTTATGTTCATTATTTGGTATCACTTCAAGGCATTTGCAATCTGAATCTGGGAGTTTTGAATGCTGACCCTCTGATTCTCCATTTCTGTTTTATGGCAATAAAATCATAAGCCCATTCTTCAAAAGTGGAATTTTGAATAATTTTCTATTAATTTATGCAGAGAAGATTATTTCTGTAGCTTTTGCCTATTTTATCTTTCAGGATTCCCTTTATCAGGTTCATCAGATGATGAAAAGATCCCTCCATGTTACTTTTACTTGTAGTAATATAAGACTGGGACAAGTCAGTCGACCACATTCTCCATTTCTCTCATTTAGCAGGACCCATATAGCCTGTAGTGCTACATTTTCTGAATCCTGGCTCTTGGATTTCAGTCATGTGAGTTCTCTTGAATTCCCTTGACAATTCATGCAAGTCTTAGATGGCAGATTTTTTCTTGAGAAACCCAGGTTTTTGCTTTCTGTAGTGTTGAGACCTTGGTTACTTGATACAAGAGGACTAGGATTCCCATCTTGTCATCCAGCTTTTCCCAAGGTGAATGTAGTTCTCTCCATTGCCTGCGGAATGGGCCTGGGTTGATTAGTTGAGTGTCAATAATGTTGACATCTTAAGTTAGATAAAAGAAACTCAACTCAGCTATCATCTGGCATAATTTGACAACCTTAATCTTCCAGTAAATTACAACTGTTAATTGCTAGTATTAACTTCCCAGTAATTGAACTGTGTCTCCCAGATTGCAAGAAAGGAAAACAAATTCTATGATTTCACAGGCAATTTGGTACCCGTAGAACAAGCAGTTTTCAAAGATAAAGTGATCATCAGCTTCTCAGAATCTTCAATCATAATGTCTATTGAGCCACACAGGGGAGATCTGGAGCAGCTAAATGAATCAAGAGGTTAAAAAAGAATGAAAGTGGTGAAGAACAAGGAGTAAACTATATTTTTGCCCAAGCTGGAATTTGGAGAATGTCTGAGGGTGAAATGACCTGTACTATGGTTCTTAAGCCACGTGTAACTTTTCAGCTCTTCAAAATCCACTCTTTCCAAGGACCTGTGTCACCAGAGTTTTGGTACAAAATATTTATAATTATCCAGATTTACAGCTCAGAGAAAGTAAAGTAAAATATGTCATCACCAAATTACGTTCAAACCCAGGTACAGACTGCATCCAGCTCCATTTTGTCCCCCTTTGTCCCACTTTTGAACTATTCTTAGAATTTTGTCTTTTCTCAGCTCATAGTTTGCATTTCACAATTGTGTGAAATTTTCAATTTTTGCTCTCTTGGATCAGGAAATTTGGCTACCCACACTCTGAAGGGAGAGCAGCACATCCTTCTGTTCCCAGGTATATGATTCCTCCCCCCACCGATTGTCTAATTCAGTACTGAATCAGTAAGCTTTCCTTTCTGGTATAATAATAGATGGGTTTGAACTCCTTTCTCATTTTCCATATTCCATACAAACTACAATAATAAAGTCTCAAAAAAACCCCTCCAAACCAACAACCTGCAATGAACACATAAAGTATAAAATCTACTTAATTTGCTAGATTGAGGATTGTAATTCCTCATGGTGATTCTACTCAGGAAAGTGGTGGAAGGTTGTATAAATTTATTGAACTGCTGCTGATGGTTTTTCTTTAACTGTAGTATTCATTTAAGAACATACACCCAAATACAGCCAAATACACATTCTGTAATATATTTGTAAAGCATATCCCTATAGGGAGTCATACTTACTATACAAACCGAACTGAAATATGCATGAAAAATGCAAAAGATACACATGGTCATGTCACAGATTTGTGCTACATACAAGGGAAAAAGCATCTGTATCTCATGAATTTCACACAGAATTGTGATTAAATAGATAAAAGGAAGGAAAACATTAAAAAGTATATCCAGAGTAATAGATTGCCAAGTATTTTGTATGCAAAAATTCTTTAGAGTATATCCTACTTGTTTTTCAGAACCCTCAAAAATAGCAATTTATTTCAAGACTGAAAACAAAGAAGTTATAATTTGGTGTCATCCTTTTTTTTTTTCCCTAATGTCACGTATGCTTCTTCTCATACAATATTTTCAGAGCCCAAAATAAACCCTTAGGTCATGCTGATGTATTTTGGGATGTTTTATAGAAGACTGTTTCTGTACTTCTAAAGAACCTCTTGACTGTCAAAAATAAAGTATAAATAGAAAAGTTTTGATTTACTTGCCAAGCTGGCTTTTTAGCTCTCACAAAAATTCCGAGGAACAAAAAAAAATCAAAGTTAAGATTACTTCAGTATTTATTTGATAGTATTATAAACATGGTCTCTATTAAAAATTCTATAGCATTGATAGCCAGGCCCCTTGGCAAATGTTTATTTCATCAATACAAGCTAAATTTGGGGATAGGAATAATTGTTTGTACACCAGACAAGGCTTGATTGGGCTGTTATGTCTTTGTTTCAGTTCATAACAACAAGATTAAGTTAAAGCTAGATATGTGCTTTTCCTTAACTTATGCTGTACTTCTGATGATAGGGGAAAAACAAATCTGTACCAAAAAACTTGCAGGGGATGTAAAACTTCAGGCTTTTATAAATTTTGAATTCAAGTACTTCCAATTACCAAGCTTGAATTGGCATTTTGCAAAAATAATTATTCTTTTATTTAAAATAATCTATTTATTAGACTTGCACTTTAAGAAACAGCTCTGCATGATGGAAATTAAAACAATTGCCTAGGTAAAACTTTATTATTTATCTATTACATTTTGATTACTGTTGCTGTTTGTTGGCCTCAAGGATCCTAATTATTTCATCTCAATGGCAGGTTAATAAGTTAGCTGTCTTTAAACAGTTGCAGCTTGAATAATGTATAAAGGTCTGAAACAGTAATTCATTATGGGTTTTTAAGAAATAGTATATATGTAAAAAAATAAAGCTATGTCTCTTAGTTTTAGAATAATGTTTTTAAAATATTTATATAAAACATTTTCTCTTTTTTCTGATTAAAGACTTTGAGAGACTAAATTTCTATTCCTGGATTCCATACCCTTCATGCCATGACTTACAGACAGGAGTAACTAATGAGATAACAAGTCCTATCTGTCTATCTCAACCATGCTGTTTCTGTTAAAACTGCAGCTCTAGATTTTTTGACAAGTCATTGCTGGTCTGTCTTGAAACTAGGCTGTAATTTGTATGCTCGGTAGGTTCTTCAGTAGTTCCTTCACAAGAGATTCAGACACCTTAATCTGTGCATCTGGAATGGAGTAGACAGCTGGGACAGCATCCTCATCAGCAGTCACATATGTTATCCATACTTACAAGTCTGAGTCCTTAGTGTTTGACCTTTAAGTAAACCAATGAGGCACCAAAGTTTTCCAGAGCTTCAGCAAGCTCTTTTACTTTGGATGCCCACTTGGCAACCTGGGGACTGTTTTTCATTTGTCCGAGCACACTAATCCTAACTGTACAAAATTTTAGATACTATTTAACTCTTCTAGAATTGCTGACAAGTCAGAAAGGCTCAGATTTTTTTTTGATAAACTAGGACCCTGCTGTCCCTAGATATGTGTTTAATATGATACATAAAATCTTAAATACAGAGTAACTTATTTTTCTTGTAAAAAGTCACTGCTTCATTAGAACATTTGCAAAATCTCAGGACTTCTGCATTGTGCTGATGTAGGCTGTATGGGGGTCACATTAAAAGCAAGCTCCAGCTTTGTTTACTGTAGTTTCTTAGCACAGTGGTATTATTGTCATTCAGACTTCAATGGGAAAAGAGATCATCGTGTTTTAGGGTTTTTCTCAGTTCCTCTCCAGAAAAGGTAGAAAAAACAACCAAAAGAACCTAGCAGTATTCATTACACTCAGAACAAAATATCCTATCATCTACAGAAGCAGCGTAGTTAGTGTTCATGCAGAAAGCAGAATAGGAGAGTGTCTCTGTGAGATTTGAATAAATAGTTCCCTCAGTCTTCCCTTTTCAGTGCTACAGCTGAACCAAGCAAATAATACTAAAAGACCCCAGACAGGGAAGGGTTGTTTTGGGGGGGAGTTGAGATTTGGGGTTTTTTTAATTAATTTCCATGCAAAAAAGGAGTCAGACAATAAGAGGCAAAACATAATTACAAGAAAGAATTCTCTTACTTTCCAGTGGTCGTAACACCAGTTTATCTGGTTTTTGTGCAACCATTGTTCACCTTCCCTAGGCAGAGTTGAGTCACCATGCTTCCTACTCAAGTGCACTTCGATGTTCTTGGCTGAAAAGCTGAACAGAAGTAGGTAACTGTATTATCAGATTAATCCATTCTACAGAATTGCTACTGGAAGAATATTTAATATTTGAAGCTCAGAGGACAAACTACAATTGAAAAAAAATCCAAACTTAATTTTATTAATATCTTAGGTATCATAAGAAATATCTTAAATATCTCAAGCACTTTATCTATTAAAGTTAACATTGTTTGAAATGCAGCATCTTTAAAGCCAAATAATGGTTGTCCTAAAACTTTTTCTTTTGATTTAATTTATTAAATCAGCATTTTATTTTGTTAAATTAAGAAAAATAAGGGTTTTTTCTGAGATATTTATCAGATTTCTTATGGATTATAGCTGTAAAATCACACAAGACTTTCCAGATAATTTTGACAAAAAGTTTTATTATTTCGTGAGGTCTCTTGTTTTTCTAGTCAGAGGGTACCCGCTTTTATTTTTCTTTAATTTGACAGATTATTTGCTCAACAAGCAAAATAATTTTGTTGACAGTAGGTAATATGCTTGTAAAATCTGTAGAAGAATTAAATGGAAATTTCATTTTTAAACCCATTTAAATTAGAAAACATTATTTTGATCAAATCTTCTGGAAAAAAGCTATGATGACATAAATTCCTATGAAAATACATGATTTTTTTTTCTGTTTCATTTTTCTAAATTAATAAGTCTTCAAATGTTTTTATTTTTATACTGTGTTTCCTAAAAGCAGGGGTGTATGATAATGTCATGTACCTATTTCAGATGTGATGTTATAACAAACATAGTAGTCAAAATGTAAAACAATTTTTTTTTCTCGAAATTCAATGATCATTTGCTAGATCAAGTTTTGTGCCAATTAAATTTTGAGCTATTTCTACATTTTGAATAAGAAAATTATCATGCACACTTATCATGCAGTACATTTTACTTAATTTTAGCAACCTGTAGTTATGCTCCTAGTTTAAGCCATTCTGTCTGTCACTTTTTTGCAGCCAGTTAAGAAAGACAGAGGTGACCCCCAGTTCATTCCATCTTGGAGTTTGTTGTACTGTGGCATCATGACAGTACTTGTGAAATCTTACTACGTACCCTTTGTACTGAGATAGCATGGCATAACAAAATAAGCATTAAAAATAAAAATGTCCTAAACCACTCTAAGTTCTTTCAAGGTATTTTCCAAAGGGAATTCTACCCAAATTTTCCTTTATCTAAAACTATAAAATGGCTTTTTGGATTTTGGGTGGTTTGTTTCCTCTTTGTTTGGAGTGGCAGCAAACCACATTCTGAAACAGATTGAAGGTTCCAAACCAGAAAGCTGAGTTAAACCAGAGTATTGTTTCAACCACTTTCTTTTCTTTTTTTTTTTTTTAAATATAGTCTTTTATGTCTTAATTCTAACGCTAAATTTTATTTCATTTTAGTGTTTCTAAGTTTACCATTTATTATCTCTAGAATCTGGTGCAATTGCATTCAGTTGTTCCTCATATTTTGTTACTAAAAAACCCTTTGTGATTCTGGTGAGTCAAACACTGACAATTTATGTATCTGCTTTTTAAGTTGCTTCAGTTCTTCATTCAATACCATTGGATTCACTAAAAGGAGCCAAGTATATAACTTTAGGAAATTCTATTGTTTCATTTAGCTGTACTACATGTAGTGTCCTACTATTGCCCATTAGTACTTTCATAGATTGCCAAACTTCTCTCTCATTATTTTAAATTTATATTTTATGTTAAATCAATTAAATAAATAAAAAAAATTCTACTTATCTTTAGTTTAACTTTGTAAACATTTGATTTATTGCCACTTCCATTGCTATTTTAAGAGGCATATGGCTTTTTTCCTGTCTATTTTTTCCCTATTTATAGCTTTATGCATGGTTAGTCTTATTTCCCTACAACTGCTACTTGTTGATAGAAGTTTACTACTATTTAATAATATTGCAGCCATTCCAGAGTGAACAACTCATTCTGAAGAATGATGCTTTATAAAAAATCTAGGCAATCAGTAAACTGTTAGCCCTCATTTGTTTGTGTATTCATTATGAGTTTTTCCTTCAGGCTCCATGCAATACACTAAAATCCATATTCCTGGGATTTTACTGCCTTAGAAATTTAAGTAGTTTATTTAAGTGGTTTAAGTAGTACCATAGCTAAAATGAACATCTCTATTGTCACAGCCTCCCTTTCACATCTACTGACATTACTCTCCTTTTTAACTTCTCCTCTGCCTGAAGATTAATTCAAGTTGAGAGATTTCTGTTTTCAACTTTTGATGTGTACTCAGCTTTTTCACTGAAATTAAGACACAGAAGTTTGAGGAGTTGGAAATCTTCATTAAGAATGTGTATTAAATACTCCTTTTTCCAGTGCCTTATGAAGAAAATAAAAGCCACATAAATTACTCCCTCCTTTCTGAAAAGGGTGTTACCCTTTAAAACAATGCTTAGAAAGTTCTTCTCTATAAATTTGGTGGATCTTTAATCATTAGTCATCTTCTGATAGTTTTTTCTCTCTTTCATTTGTAGCAAATTCTTTGTCGTCTCAGCTTTGTCCTTCATTATTAATGCAAGACCATTAGTAACATGATCATAGGAGAGAAACTGTTGGCAGTTCTCTTTCTGCTTTTCAAAGGTGACTCCTCTGCTCCTATTCCGATGATCAGCAGTAGTGTTTGCTGTTAGTTTGAGGTTCTCTGTGCTCTATTTCATCCTTATTTCAAAGTTCAAGTGGAAAGCCTTCCCCTCTTTTACTATCTTTTCCAATTTTCATGACATTAGGTGTTTCTCAGATTCATTATGTCTTTATTTTCTGTGTTAATACTTTCATGTTTTAATATTATTTACAGTTACTGTATCTATTCCAACATCACTTCTGAACCTTATTTGCTCCTTTGTTGTTACAGAAGACTTCTGCTACTTGCATCTTTTGGCAAATGGGTTCATATTTTGGCTTTAACCATTAAAAATATTGCATAAGTATTTTTGTATTTTTTTGTATTTCAAGTTTTCTTTTACTTCACTTTTTTTTTTTTTTAATGTCATTCATTTCCTGTTCTTTCTATTACATTAGGGGAATTCTTTATGCTTTCCAAATATACTTTTTTTTTTCCTCATTTCTCAAAACACAGTCATAATTCCACACTGTGAAAACAATAATTTTTCAAAATATGTCACATAAAAGCAACCAGGACTAATTCTTGAAATTATAGACCGTCAATTCCTTGCCTTTTCTAGTGTTTTCCCAGTATTACAAAGACTATGGATTCTCTGAGATCCTTCTGTGTTCACAGATAGTTCTGTGCCCCACCTCTTTTTCAAAACATCTTTTCCCCCTTCCCCCATGTTTGCAGGCTTTTTCCTCTTCATTAATATTTTCAAACTTAATTCTCTTCCATCTGAGGATCTTTTACATCTGAGGATCTTTTACCTCTACTGCTATGCTCCACTGTTCATTTTTGCCACTAGTTGCTGTAGCTGTAGGTGACATGTGGCAAACTGCACCTTGTTCCCAAACAGGGACTGGGTTTCACAACCATGCAGCTGTTGTCACAGATGCTGACTGCACACAGGATGGACAAAGACTTACAGTTTGAGACAGCTAGTATTCATAAGTCCGAGAAAAACTCTTCCCGTGCTCTTCATTCCAGCTATGGCCGTAGGAGTTAACAGAAAATCTTTTCAAAAGTTGTCTTTTAAATGTTCAAGCTATGGAGATGTGAAAAGGCAGGGAGGACTTTGCTGTGCAGCAAATTGACATTCCTCTTAATAGTTTTGCTGGCAGAGCACGCCACAGTGTCTCAATCTTTGTCCCCATGTACATGGAAGGTGTGTGTGGTATGGCAGTAAAGAGTATTATGCAGAATTCTGGGGAGATCTGAGTTTTAGAGCAACCTGCATTTGAGAGACTTCAAAGCTGTTTGCTCCAGCTCCAACTTATCAAAGTCCATCTTGGCTACCCAGGGCAGCATAACACCAGTTTGCCTTTCCATCCCTTGCTGGCCAAGAAAAATGTATTTGAAGTAGGAGAACATACACATCAAGCTGTCAAGTGGGTACCAGTGATGACGGTGGCAGTGAAACAAAATTTGTAATCCTCTAGTATGTAGTACAATAGGGCTTGTTCCATTAAAACATGTCTTTTCTTTGTCTGTATTAACTATATGAAGTACTGCACTGTTGCTATGAACATATTGTAAGTTTTTCTGTGTGTAAGCCTTCTGATCATTTTCCCATGGGAGAACATCCTTTTGCTGTCTTTTACTCTGTGTAAGCTTTCTGTAAACAAAATATCTGTGTCTGTTCTTCAAGGACATGGAATTGGTTGGTCTCCTCTTACCTATGAGGAGACGAAGCTGAAATTGCTTTATCTTTTTGATACTGTAAACTATTCAGACACATTCCCTAGACGAAGCAGCAGCAGGAGCATGGAATGCTCTCTGCTGAGCAGATACAGAAAAATACTAGAATTATGGAGTCATTTTAATAAATCATATTAGCCTTCTGAAATTGTCGTCAAGAGTCTTTTCTTCTATGTATGGACCACGATGATACTGCACATCTGAAATTAGGGGTTAAGTTACAACGCCATACCATTCCAAACAAATTTTTTCATTGTTAGTAGCCTTGTAGTATTACTAGTTTCATGTCGGTTCTCATTATGATGAGAAAGGTTTATATTGGATTATACTGTAGTTTGTAAGGAAATTATCTTTGACAGTTAAACTCATCATGTGGAGTTCTTTGGGTCATGTATTTTAGGGTACATTTTAAATAGCTGTTCAGTTGAAGGGATATAGATACATTTCTCTTTTCTTAAAAGTCTTTAGAAATAGCCCATAAATGATGCTATAAACTTTTAGTTCTTAAAAAAAAATCATTATTACATTGTGCTTAATATGCACTTCTTCATTGAAACAAGTCTGATTCAAAATGTCACTTAACTGGTATAAGATATGGAGGAATGAGAAATTACATATAATCTAGTTGGCTGTGGAAATAAGGATTATTAATAATATACATTATAAGGAAAAGTAAAGCTTATTGAAATATTGTACTTGTCCCAGAAATAAATTACTAAAATTACTTTATTTAGTCAAGTCACTTCTGGAAAAAATGCATTGTAGCAGAAAGAGTTATGGGCGATTTGAGACATGCTCTCTTCTAGGATTGACTTGTACTTGTACTTTCTATGCCTGGTACAGCATTTGAAAATATAGTTCTGCTTATTTTACAGCCATCATTTAGAACTTCCTAACAGCTACCTTAATTCCTCAGAAATCTTAAAGCCTGAGTAATATCCACAGGATTAGAATATAAGTATTTCTAAAGTACTGTAATCTATGGGCTAGACAATTTAACACTGATTTAGTCCATAATGCTGGACTTCCAAAGCAGGTTAAATTCTTAATTTTAAGCTGGAACTGGTGCTACAGTCTTCTACTTACTAGTACTTTTAATCTAACCTGGAGATGTAATAATACAATTTTTAAGGAAAATCACACAATTTTTTCTGATGTTATTCAAGTGATGAAACTCAATCATTCAAAACTTTCTGCAAGTATAGATCCATCATCTTTTGAAGTGTCTGCTTTCTTTCTAACAACAGGGTAGGAAAAGTATCTTGTCTTTTTGTTGATGATGTTGCTCAAAGAGTCAAAAATAAATCTTCAATCAACTAGATAAGATTCGGAAACCTTTTCTTTAGGGTTGAGATACCAACTTCCAGTATCTGGAAGCATGTAGTAACATTGTGGGATAGACTTCTGTCGAAAACTGTGAGAACAAACTTCAGTTCTGTTTTTAGGAGTCATATAATTTGTGATTAGAAATTATATTTCTGGGGGTTTTTTCCTCAAAAATTTTAATTTTGCACCATTATTACATATTCCAAGCTTCAGTCCCTGGTGAACTTGTAATATTTTTTGGATCTGCAAAATAAACTTAATCCTCTGACAATCTCATCACTTTCTTACTTAACACTTTATTAAAATAGTGGCCTTAAAATCTGGTTTACATTAAATTGAGAATATACAGTAATCTTCAGACTGATTAATCAAAGTAATGAATTACCAGATTAAACACAGAACAAGTTAAAAATGTAGTTTTTTAGTCTTTGAATGTTTCTTAATTTCATGAAGTATTTTATTCTTACATAGATCATTCTTTCAACATGAGTGGGTTTTTTATTGCTGCCGATACAGATAATTTCAGAGACCTCCTTTTTTAAAAGGGTTTCATTAATATTTTTACTTCTGTCCTATAACGACTTTCTCTGAAATGGAATTAAAAAGGGAAGGTTTCTTGCCTTTCAAAAAACCACTGAAGTTGCCTCCTCACTGCTTGTAAATAAGGAAAATGCCTGTTCTGTTCTGCAAGGCAGCAATAAAAGTAGGGCCTTCACATAGACTCAAGAAGCATATAGTGAAAATGCCATTCAGAATGCAAAAAACACCAGCACTGCCTAAAAATTACAGTGTGCTGCTTCTGAAAATGTGATAGTGGCTAGAAGGTAGGATGCTAGATCACTCCCCATGGTGCCCTGCCCTCCACAACTGATCCAGGTCTCATGACAGCTGTTAGTAAAGTTGGACAATAACTTAAGAGAGCATTAAAAAAAGTGCTTAAGTGGACTGTAAAGAATGAAACCGTCTGTCCTGCATTAGCATATTTCTACTTTTCCTCTAGAAATGGCTACCAGCATGTAGCTTCTCAAAATGAAGGTAATGTAAGAAACAGTGGCTGAAGCAATAACTAGAAAAATCCAACAAAGAAGTAGTCCGTGCTCATGAGTTATAAACTTTTTTCTCTCTTTTTTTTCTTTGTCTTCTGATCACACATGTCCAGGACATTACAGGTAGATTGAAAATGACTGGTTTAAAGCAGTGGTTCCCTAGTTAGGGTCCAGAAGGTCATGGCCTGGAGAATAATTTTAAATGTATAGTGTGTTCAATTATGAGTTTGATGGTAAGGATGCATCCACAAACATTTTGAATTCTTCCTAGTGATCCAAAAAGCTTTTAAAATGTTGGTTTAGAATGCAGCTTTGCCCAAAAAGCTTATAAATAAGATGTGGGAAGTTTGTGTTGATAAGGTCAAGAAGTTGTCTGAAAGTGGAGCTGGTCAGTTCTTTAGAACCAAAGTTGAATACCGGATGATTATATATGTGTACTTTTTGGCTTTAATATAGATTAACAATGGCTTATATAATTCTACAGGAGTTTAATATTCTTTTGAATGTAAAAAGGCAATGTTACACTAAGATGGCCATGGTTGTTAATGGCTTGTGTTAGCTGGGAGCTATAAAATCATCCTACTACTCTGTTAGTGCTTGAATAATAATTTACCAAGACAATTACCACATGGTGGAACTTTTTTGCTGCTCTAATTCAGTGTTATTAATAATGAATAAAATTGCAATTTTCTCAGGTTGCTAGGGGCATTGGGGAATTATTTCAATGAATATTTCAGCACATTAGTTTAATCATAGTTCCACAAAATTCAAGTGGGCAATATTTTATACTTTTAAGTTCGGTCTGCTAAGGGACCATAGTCATTAAATTGCAAACTATTTGCACTGAGGTCCATTCTATGATTTACAAGCCTTGTTAAAAACACTGTAAAAGAAAGCAAGCTGTGCCATTAATACTTGTAATTTGATGCTGCATTTGTTAATGGGTTCAGTGTGATTAATGTTTTTAGCAGCAGGCAGAACATTTTGACACAGGCAATGCTGGGGTTTATAATACAAAAATGCATGTAAAGAAATGCCAGAATATTGTAAGTTTTAGTAAAACATGTTTTTACAAGATTGTATCCCAGAAATGGGAAAGCAGCAGTGAAGTTATACTATAATGTATGTAAATACAGTTCAAGCTGTGGTAGGTGCTGATGTGTGTGTTCTTTATTTTCCAGCCAACTGCATGACTTCTGGCGCTTGGATTACTGGGAAGATGATTTGCGCCGACGGAGGAGATTTGTTCGCAATGCTTTTGGGTCTACTCATGCTGATGCTCTCCTAAAAGCCGCTGTGGAATATGGTCAGTATTAACTCAGCTTAAAAATATAGCTCATGATGCTTTCTTGATGTCCATGAATGCCTGAAAATCATGTCCCTTCTTTCTCAAGGACAGTGCTGAGAATTCCTAGGACAACATATTCTTAGAAATGGAATTCCTTCAATTCTTACACTTTAATGAACCAGAAGACTTGAGCTTGTGAGCTGTTAAAATCCTTGATCCCCAAAGGATTCACATTATACTTCTCTAGCATTCCCAGACACCAATTTTGAGATGCTGGTAAAAGCAACAGAAATTGTCTCTCTGGAGTGACTGAATGAAATAGGTCATCAAACAAATATGTCATAATAGTTCCATTGGAGACATTTTGTGAATGAGGAATTTAAAAATATCAGAAAATTTATTCTGGTGTGCAAATTTCAGCCAAAAGTATTTTTTCTGAAAATCGTGAAATGCATTACAGCTGGTTAACAATAATAATTTTTAAGGATAACTTGTGATTTCAATACCTAGAAGCTTCAGTTTTAGAAACTGAAGAATTAGATAATGTTTGATTACCATGGAGATGCAGCTGGAGTATGAAAGAGGAATGAGGACATGCTTACATATTCCTCTATAACATGTAAAAGTTTCATATGTTTGTGACTTCCATACAGCAGACTAAACCTGAATACTCCAAAAATCTAAAGCAAATTTATTTCTCAGGTTTAAGCTGGGATACCTCTCTAGCATATTAAAGACAGGAGTTTTTTAAAGAATATAGTGATGGTTTTCTGGGATTTTTTTTTTTTTAGTGCTGAAAAGAAAAATACTGTGATTGTTTAGCATTTAGGAGTAAAAAATTGAAGTAATCATTCACAAAGCAAGTTAAACCTTTCATCTGATGTTTAGCCAAAGGCTAAGGTTGCCAAAAGTTCTGAATATGATAGATATAAAGCTAACTGTGTATATGACCTACACTTTTCACCAACTTTGTGGATGTTGAGGCAAATAGCTGGGATCAAAACAAGGTTAGACATATGAATTAATATCTGTGTGTGCAGTTATACTAGCAGGTGTAACTTAATCCTTACTTAAAGGTGAAGACTGTCATGTGCAGGACTTCAAATCATAAACTTTCTGTAAGCTGGATTAAAGAAGACATTTCCCCCATTTGTATATAGTATTTCATATTTGACAAAGGGTTGTTTTCTCCATGTTCTTCCAAAACATCAGGATAGAGATTTTATGAGAGTCAGATACAAAACTGTGCTAATTGCTGCATTGCTTTTGAAAGGAAAATAATCACTAAAACTATGGACTTTATATGTCTATAACACCTGTTAGTGCATTCACCATACAGGAAAATTAAAACTTAGGCTTATACACAGATGGTGCACACCAAACTTAGTGGTTACATAAAAATTAACAATAGATTGAAGTTTTCAGAATTTAAAAAATAATTCTAGTTTTTCATATATGTACTAAAATTAACATGGAATTTTAAACCAGCATGCAATAAAGTATTCATGGATTCTATCTTAATGTATTTACTTTTCAGAGGCTAAAGCCTTCAGATTTTAATACTGAAACTTTTAGCTGACCTTTCTCTGTAAGAAAACATCCTTAACACTGATGTTATTTTTATGCCTCTTGGTGTTACTAATGAGTTGAATAATTTATGAGGTTGTCATGTGAAAAGGATTTGGTGCAGTTTGATGTAGTTCTAGCCTCTGGTGTTGGAATGTGATTAATAAAGAGCTAGAGGCAGGTTTTTTTCCATAGGGCTTAACTTTCATTGTAGTTGGTTTTTTTATTGGCTTTGTTTTGATAATTTTGTTTGGAACAGTTTGATAGTAAAATCCCCCTAGCTTCCAAAACTGAGTATGACATCACACTACAGAAAGAATTTAAAGCATTAAAAAAAAAAACCAGACTGCATAGTTTTCCAATAACAGATTTTATTTCCTGACCTCAGATACTCCATTTGTGAGAAATAAGGTATTCATCAAAGGGAAAAGTTGTTGCGCTTTTGTTTCAGTTTTTCATCTTGACTGATACCTCTAGTACAAGTAAAGCTGTCTTGAGCATCAATAAAATAGTGGAAACACCTTACAAGTTTTTATTATCTACATTGACTGTCCATTGTCATTTAGTATTCTGTGCACAAATATTATACTAGTTTGTGCATAGCTAGTATAGTGCATAGCTAGTATAACTGCACACACAGATATTAATTAATTGCCATGGAGGAATGTTTAGTCAAAGCCTAAGTCAGCAAGCTCCTCAGTGTCTGCGATCAAAGGCATCAACTTAAATAGGTCTGATCAGGCATTGCAGAAGAGGGCAGCCAGTTTCAGCTGAGCAAAAATCACAGAGCAAAGATGACAAAACTAATCAGTCATTTCTTTGGCAGTACATAATAAGATATGCTGAGGATTGCAGATGAGAGAATTATCAGATTCCTTGGAGATGTGCCTGCTTAACACCTGATTTATCTGAGCTTGTGCAGCCATCAAGATATGACCTTGATAGATAAAAAAGTGCTTTACAGCTACTCTAGTATTAAATCATATTTGATGTTGGATATATGGATACTGTAATTATATTATATTTGCAGTCATTAAGGAAGGAGTCTTGGAGACGAAAACTGTGTCTATGTTCTATATGTTTGTTTTAGAGAAGTAAAACAAATCTAAAATTCTACCTTGAAGTCCTAAAAAGGGAAGTGTTAATTTTAGATGATAGTGACTTCTTCCTGTAGGAAACATTCAATGTTGTACTACTGGGAAATAATATTTTCTCAAAAAAATTCTGTCACAATGAAGTTTCTATTTAAGTACAGTCTGTTAGTCAGCTCTTGTATGCATGTTTGGATTTCCATTTTTCATAAAATATAATATCTATACATATATGTATGTGTGTGTGCATATGTATACATATGAATATATGTTCAAAGTTCCTGACAAGTAAACATTGGAGTGAGAAATTATATTTCTATGCCTATAGAAAACTGTTTGAAAAATTATAGCAGATACCCATGGATATGTACTTAGCTGTTCATTGAGACTGCATCTCAGTCATAGCAGCATTTATAGGAGATTGACTAGAGAATTTTTCCTTTTGGATTAGCCTTGTCCATTTCTAAGGTTTTAATATTAGGCATTAGATTTGTTTGTAATCTGTTAAAGTTACTTTCATACCCAGATTTAAAATGCAAGCATAATTAGTTCAGCATTATATCTGCTGTGCCCTTTTGTTTTAGTTAGAGTCTTACTTGAATCAAAATATAGATTCCTTTCTCTCTTTAGTGTAGCTGAAGGGATGCTATTTACTGCAGTATCAAAGTGCAAACTATAATGGAATTGGAATTACCTGGAACTTTTAATAGAGTTTTAATTTTGTAATGTCAATAACTTAAACAATTCTTGTTCTAAGTTTAGATGGAATTTCAATGCAAATAAGTAAATTGTAACTGAAAAGAAAGAAAGAAAAAAGGAAAGATTGCATAAATGATTATACACCCTACTTTTCTTCCCCAAATTTTACTATGATGGATATGTGAAATATGTAGATATGACCCAATTCACAGAGATTCTGTACGTGTGGTGAAAGAATGTCTCTTGTAGTTAATCAACTTAACAGTTTACAGTCATTGGAGATTAGCATAGAGGAGACACTATTGTACCACCCTGTCAGTGAGACAGGATACTAGTCCACAAAGGTCAACCTAAGAGTAAAATAGTTCCTTTATCAAGATTTGGTCCTTCAGCCTTTAAAGATCATGGTCCACAAACAATTTGTACATAGAGGAAGTACAAGAAAGGCTACATTTTCTAGTCTGCCGAAGTAAATGAGCATGAACTCAGTGCCCACATTCTACACATACATGTGTAAGCTGGTCAAATATATCTAGAGTATGTGCTCAAGAATATTTAGCCTGTTAAGCTGATTAGCGTGACAGATCCTAAATGCTTAGAATGCAAAAGAAAAGAAAAAGAATGAAAGAAAAATGCCTTCATAATGTAATACGTTCAGGTTTTGAAACAAAGCCACAGATATATGTGCAGTATAGCCACATGTGGCTTTTGAACTTGCATGTATGTTTGGATATCTAATTAGCAACCTTATTTCAAGGGCAGTTCTAGCTGAAGCAGACTGTGGCTCCTTCTGGGACTTCTTGTCAGTGCTCTTAAATTTCACCAAATACTATGTTTACTCATCGCTAGAAATACATTTTTATTACACAAACACAATTAAAAAGCATCAGGTTTGGAAATCTGGAATGTTGAAATCTGAAATCTATTTTCATGATAGCAGATGAATTTTGATGGACCTTCAAAGAATGGCAGGAAGGATTCCTTCAGGCTGCTGAAGAACTAGATTATTTAGCAAGAGCTACCTTAGAAGCAAGGCTGTGTTGTTCCTGATATGAAACTGAGGGTCTGGAGTCCCTGGGAACTCAAACAAGGGACTGTCTTCAGAATGGGGCATCTGGCTGTCCCAGAGACCCTAAAGGAAGATTCAATTCTTTCAGGGTCCTCAATGTTAGACAAATACCCCAAGATGAAATTTCAGAAACTCCAGCTCTAGAGCAACCCCACAGTGCTGAGAAGTCCAACGTGGTTGATTTCCACAGCTCCTGAGTTCCATCTCATGAGCTGCTGGGCTCCCTGCCTTCTGCAGGCACTGTTAGAGCAAGGTAGAGGGGCGAGTGTCCAGAGAAACTGGCAAGAAGGTATGCACAAAATGTTGTTCTAGAAAGCTAAGCCAGTGTTTTAGAAACTTACCTAACATTTTCAAGTAATAAGATCTATGAAGAAATCAGAATGTCCCATGAACTGGAGATGCTCAATTTCATCATCCCTGTTCAGAAGCTTGCTGAAAAAGCAAGTGCCCTATTCTCGGAAGTCTGAATGTGCACCTAAAAGCTAGTCTTCATTTCCATCCTGCATTTCAGCTTCTACACTTTGATATATTGTTGACACTAATGTTGATTGTTGATACTAATGACATTGCTAAAAACATAAAGGTGTCTTTTGTTGGTGAAAAATACTAGCATTTTTGCAACAAATTCAAGGCTGTCTGTCAAAGTTACTGCATATATCTAAAAGAGATATTACTTTTTCTCAACTTCATAAGGTTCTCAGACTTCATTATCCATTACCTTATCATTTTTCTGTACATATTGAAAATGCCTAGTCTATTTCCAGAACAGTTCCAACAACACTGATTTCAGAACCAACCATAAGAAAACCTGTAATTTTTCAGTAACTGGTTCAAAAATGAAAGCAAGTTGAAGTCAACTGATCGTCAGTCATTACTTACCAGAGTTTTGCTAGCAGGCCAACTAGATGTATAAAACCCAGTTATTTTCCTAGGTGTATCAGCAGTGAGAGCATTACATATGTGCCATGTAAGAGATTAAAGATCAAATTATACTTTCAGTTTTCTCCATGAACTATTGCTTTCTTATACTATATCATACGAACATATGAACAGCTTTGTTGTCAGGATTGAGTTTTATAGCTCTTTTTGTGTTTTTTTTTTTCACATTTTCTTTTACTTCTAAACTGATCTAGTTGCTTGCCAATAACAGGATAAAAGGCAACAGGAACAAATTTTTACTATCATGGTTGTCAAACAATGGACAGGTTGTCCGGAGAACTTGTGTGGTCTCCATCCTTGGAAATACTGAAAACCAAAAAAAAGTATTTATACACAACTATGTGCCCCCCTTGAGTCTTCTCTCCTCAAGAGAAACAAAGAACATCTACAGAATATCTGGGTCAATTTAGTAGTAAAAAGTAACTATAAAAGAATATCTATGTCTCTCTGGTGCTGGGGAGACCAGGACTGGATGCAGAAATCCAGGTGTGACCTCACCAAGGCTGAGCAGAGGAGAAGGATTACCTTCCCCAACCTACGGCAATGTTTTGCCTATTGCAGCCCAGGATAACATTTCCCATTGCTGCAAGGACACAGTGCCAGCTCATGTTCAAGCTGGTGTCCCTCAGCACCCCCAGCTCCATTTCTGCAGAGCTCCTTCCCAGCTGTGTGACTCTCAGAAGGTACTGGAGCCTGGGCTTGCTCCTCCCCTGATGCAGGACTTAGCACTTCTTGTTGAACTTCATGAGGTTCCTGTCACTCCACTTCAGACTGCTGGGGCCCCTCTGGCATACCAGTCACTCCTCCCAGCTTCTTGTCATGTGTAAACTTGCTGAGGGAGCTCTCTGCCTCATCATTAATGAAGATTTGAATGCATAAAATGTTTCTAATATCAATTTGCTCATGTTCAGTGTAATAGTTATTATTACTGAAATTGCGTTTGTTGTGACTGCATAAACCAAGACAATATTTTTTATTGTCTTTTTTTTTCCCCCTCAGTTAAAGCACTATCCTAAAAATTAGTCACATACACTCCTACAATTTCATAAAATATGTAGTTATGGAGAAATACAGGGTGATCCTTAGCTAAGATAATTCCCCAAACTGATACTTCTTTAAGTAATGACATAAATAAGGATACATAAGATCAACTGAAGAATGAAAGCCCTTTTCTAAAAAGAAACCTTGTTCCCTCACCCCATTCATGCACACAATTTTAGTCTGTAAGTAAAGACAAGATGACCATTAATTGTGAGCGGTTTTAAGAAATAGAATCAACTTTGTGGGCAGTAAAACACATACTTGATGTTAAGTGGTGAGCATTTTAAGAATATGTATAGGGTCATTAAATAAACCCATAACAATTCTTCTGTGTGCCAAGTAAGTCCTAAATGGGATCATGCTGCCCTGTGAAACAAGCATGTAAACATTTCTGCTTCAGTTGGAGCACCTAAAATAATACTTCTCCTGTTACAAAACTTCCTTTCAGTAAATGAACTAACTTCCACATTGATTGTGAAATCTCCAGTGCACTCTGAATGAGTTTACATCTGAATTGTGTGCCTAAAGGAGTAACAAAAATCTTTTTTTAAGCACAGCAATTTAAAATTTTCATCTCTAGCCTTGTAATTGTAGCCCAACAGTGCCATCCACTGCTTCACCAAATAAACTTCCAAATATTTTATCCTCACAGGATTTTAGGGAAAATATTATGTGATAGTTTTGTTCTCTTAATATTTTATATGATAATTGCAAGATACAGTTTTGTCTAAATAAAGTCTAGGAAAAAGCTTACAGTGGGTACTAATTGAAGGATCTGCAAAGCAAAATCTTAATAGTGAGAATAATTAAATCTAAAATACTAGATTTAACTTGGTTGTCTTTATAACATTTCCCAGCCCGCTCCCCCCAATCATAAATATGTTCTCATTAAATATATACCATAAGCATATCTACCATTATGGTGATCCTTTTTCTTAAAACCCACTGTAATGTAATGAAAGGCACCTTCAAGATGTAAATGCTAATGGAATTTGCTTAGGTAGGGTACTGACACTGCTGTCTTGAATTGTAGTGAGCACTCAGTGGCTGAGCTTCCTCTCTCTTACTGGGTCATGGAAATGAGTTGCAATTGCATCCTATCAGTACTTACAGTCTCCAAATATCTTCTGCCTGTTGTATGTTATTTCTAGCATAGGAATTTTTATGGCGGCTTTATAATAAGTTGTAAATACAGATTCATTAAACAGTAATTTTTTTCTAATTATTTCCTCAACTCTTGAATGTCAGAAGTTCTCTCTTGACTCTAATTCAACTTTTTCACAGAGCTAAATAGGATATGAAAACTTTTTCCCTCTAAACCTCTTTGCTGGGTTTCAAATTAAAACTTTGAGATCTTTCCTCTGAGGATTTTTATGTTATCCAGCATGACCGGGTTTTAGCTGCTGTTATAGGTCTGAGCTAATAGACTTTACTGCAGAACTTGCTGGCTTCTCACCAGCAGTTAACATAACTACCTCTTTCTTCCTCTGAAAGTATATGACCCCAGAACATTCTTGAAGTCATGAATTTGGCCTGCAAAACCATTCCTAAGATCTAAAAATTGCAACCATTTTCATTCTTAGAATTCTAGCTGCATTTTTCTCCCTTCCACAGTTAAATTTTTATGTATAAAAAATACACAATATCTGTCTGTTGTGCCAAATGAAAGTTAATTATTTACCCAATTAAAATGCTATGATGAGAAATGTTTTCAGACCCATGTGAACATAGTATTTGTTCTATTTATTCATTTCTATATCTATTTGACAAAGAAATAGAAGTTCTTGACCCATGAATATTCAGAGAATCTCACAGAAACATTTCAGATGAACATTCTGTCAGTGAAGTCTAATAATAGCCCTTCAAAGTCCTTCAAAGCTGGGTAAATGTAGGTCTTGAGACTCAGGTTTTAACATGTGCTTTTCTAATTTCTTATTTCCTATGCTTTAAAACTCTGTATTAAGGAGTAACAGCACTTTAAATATCTCCTTTGGCAATAGTTAAAAACACAAAATACTCCCTCCCTAAATTTACTCCACTCTTTTTATTCTTAATGTCTTCACTGCAGGATTCCATTCTCCACTTTGCATGTAAATGGGAATATATATCATTAGTGTTTTCTGAAGACCTGGCAAGGACAGCATGTCAAGCACATGGCTGGAATGGAGGGACATTATTTCAGCACTGCTGCAACCTTTGCATAAGGATAATTAGGAGATCATACTGTAGATCTAAAAAGACTTTACTGTCCTGCTCTTTCTGATGGTCAGTGAGAGATGTGACAGGGTTTTGGGCAATGGGCTCAGGTTTTTGTGAGCCTCTGGGCTATTTGCAAGGGTTAAATCAACAGAAGAAGAGTGTAGGAATCTATTCAGTATAGGTGATTCCTTGTCTTTCCCAAAGAAAAGGAAACTGGTATGTATAGATTTTGAAAATGAGGGAGTTAATTTTCAGAGACTGTATATATTTTAAGATGCCCAAGTAATTTTACTTGTCTTTTTACATTGCACTACTTAACATACTTAATATTTATCATATAAAATCTATTATAGAATAGATTATATCATGTGAAAATTCTTGTAGACATTTTATGTATAGAGGAAGATTTGCACACAAGAAATGAAGATTTAGATATATATGCAATGGCTATTCCATATCCTTACAAGTAGAGTGAATTCTTCAATACCACATATTTTGTGTGTGTCATTATTTTATGGTGTTAATTTAGAAATACGCACAAAAAGTAGCAGTGAAATGAAATAAACTGGATTTTCTTGTGAGTTTCAGTGTGGTGCAAGTTACAGGCAGGGATGAGGATGCACCTTGTGAAAGAAAACCAAATACATTTTCTATAAAAGTTCTTAAATACAGTATTAACCAGTATGATAAGGAAAGCTCCTTGTTAAGAATTCTATCAGCCAGCATGTTTCCAGTTGTTTAAATTTCTTTATCATATCATGTGCACTACATAATGACATAACTTTTTTCATATTCTTACAGTGTGCCTAAAGAGTACATCTCCTGGTGTGTTTGCATAACACCCTGAACATCATCTACAATAGATATACTTTCACAGCTGAAAGAACCATGCATAATACTCAAAAAATCTTTCATTGGTGCCCCTTTTGCCGAATAGCACAAATCATTCAATCCTGTGCCCTTAAAAAGCTGATCACATTGTCTAAATAGCATCTCAGCTCTCATCTAAATGGAAGATAATGTTGCTAGTGCTTGCAAATTTAACATAAGCATAGATATTTTGCAAGTATCCCTGCAGTTGCATGCAAGGTTTGTGCTCTCTTGTAATATTTGTGAAGCAGAGTGAAAGATGTCACAGACCCCATGTGGCAGCTTAATGGAAAGTGAAATAAAGCACAGCTCTCCTTTTTTCTTTACTGCTGACTGCTGCTAAGATTTCTGTGGGTTAGCTCTTCTTAATACACGCTCAGGCCTTCTACCTGGGACAGTGATTATCCATTTCAATTATCTCATTGAGCTATTTTAATGATAGACCCTCAGAATCTGCTTTATCTCTCATGTCTTGTGTACCACTACTCTTTCACTCTTCATGTGCTGGTTTGAATGAAACAAAGATGTTCTATAATTGCAGCTATTTTGCTTAAAAAAATTTTAAAAAGAAGTAGTAATTAAAAAAAAACCACAAACAACAAACGAACACAAAAAGTATAGAGTAAAATTCTGTTCAAAATCAAGAAAATAGCAAAGCTTTGATTTTAATTTGATAAATAATTGCTATTTGGATTGATAACTTTGATAGATAACTGCTATTGCTAGATTATTTCCAGCTTGGAGGAGCTTATGTATTTACAGCAGCCTGGTCCAAACAGAAGGGCTTTCTGCTGCTACTAGAGTGTAGTCCCTCTAAGATTTAAACACAAATATCCCAGTGTTAGAGCCACAATGAAGCCTCACAAATGTGCATATCCTGTGGGTGCTGCCCTTTGTCTGGTGTTGCTCTAGGCATTGATCTATGCTGAAGTAGAAGCAATTCTTCCCACCAGTTACTTTAGCTGCTGAGTGAAAATATGTAGTTCTGAAGATGTGGTGGTCTACGTGAGGAAAAAATTGCATTTGGACAGATAAAAGCCACAGTGCAGCACACTGAACCAATGGAAATCTAGACAGTAAATCTAGATGTTCTAGACATATAAAAATGGCATTTTTATATTGACAAATTTATTATTTCTATATAACATTGACAGTCGTTTAAAGAAACATTATGTTATGTGACATTATGTCATGTTTAGGAGATTTTGTCTGTGTAAAGACTGCCTAAGATGGTTTTTCTGTATGCCTCAGAAGAGAAGAGTTTCACTTGAAAATATTACTATTCCATAAAGATAAAGTACTTTCAGATATGTTGGCAAATGGGTCTCTCAAAATACTGATCATGAGCTGTTGAAACTTTCTTCTGTAAATAAGTAGTCTTGATAGAAGTTGAAATGGTTGCATAACTGCTGCTATTATGATAGCAGCAGTTTTTATGATAAAAAATATAAAACTTTCTTCCTACACATTCATTGCCTACACTAGAGAATTATTTTTTTTAGCTGTCCTGTTATGTCTCTGTACAGTGGCTGTTTCCAAAGAGCCAATCTTTTTTAGATCTGAGAGCAAAAGCTTAAGTGATGAGGGGCAAAATTGCCTTCTAGCAAAGACACGATTACACATGGCCACAGAAAGGGAGAATTAAAAACTGGCAGATGTGTAGTATGCATTTTCCTTTTTAAAATATTCAGGTTTGGACCACGGTTTGGACACTCTAATTTTTAAATATTAGGTGAGGGTTAGAAATATTGGGGTAGAATACCCTGGTTTGGGAGGTAAGATCATATTTCATAGAATAATAGTGTGGCTTTAGTAGAAACGGATCTTAAAGATAGCATAGTTCCAAACCCCTGTCATAGAGAGAATTGCCGCTTTCTTTTCATGGAATTTCATGAAATGCCATGCCATTTCTTCCATGTCACTGCATTAACAAGTGTTTGTATTTCCAAAGAGCATTTCATTTCTTTCCAAGGCTTTATCATTGTTAGGCTTTTCAATTAGAATTTTTCTTTTTTGTGTGAGCAGGAAGCAAAATTAAGGCCAGCATATGTGGGTGCAGTTCCTCAGTATGGAGTGTGCCAGTTTAGAAGTCTGACAGCATTGATCCTGGCTTTAAGGTCTGCAAGCAGATAGTCAGAACATGTTTTTTTCCTGGGGAATGTGTGCTTAGGAACTAATCTAAAACTTTCCAGACATAATCCAGGCCTCAACGTTTAAGACGTGACATAGGCATATTTTTCACTTTTATGTCATCTTAAAAAGGTTTTATCAGATCCTATGTCAAAAGCATAGAATGCCTCGTTTAGCAAATTTATTTTATTGTTTCATTATCATGTCATACATATTGAAATTCAATCACCTTTTGTTTCTTGCCTTATTAATTAAATTTTTCTATAGGAATAGTTTGGTTTCCCTCTTCAGTGGTCTGTCTTAAGGAACCTTTGCTTACATGTGAATATCTTGAATTAAGAATAAATGAAATTCCTTTTTGCTGTCAAAACCAAATTGTGAAAACACATTGCATGGCTTTGAAAATCAGTACACTCTATTAGCAGACCTGTCAATATAAAAAGTGCATTCCATTTCCACCTCTTGCTCTAATAACCTTTTCTATGTTACTCAGAGGCAGTTCACATAATCAGAGTATATTGTCAGCTTACTGGAGTTGGGGAAGCATGAAATGAAAATCGCGTTAATATTGATCCAATTCTCTTACTTGCAAGTGTCCTTGATGTCCTTTCCAGTGAGCAATAACTGTTGGTCTGATGCAGATATTTTCCTCTCAGCTATTACTGTACTTCTTTTTTTAAATGGCTAGAAACATGCCTATGAAAATTTTATTGCTCTTAATTATTTTTCTTGTGTATCATCTTTGCCTGTTGAAATTATCCACAGAAGAATTTGGTTTCTTTCTGCAGTTTATCAAACTACAGTATGTGCCAAAATGCTGCCCTTCAAGCTATCAGGGATTTGTAAGGGTTGTCAGTCATGAAATATGAATCCATTCCTCTGTGTACAACTTACAGTGACAAACTACATCCTAATCCAAATATAAACATTTGACTGTTGTTAGTTCCCATTAGAGGGGCTTCCTCTGGTTCCAGTCAGAATGGAGACTGACTTTCAGGAGCCTGAAATGCATTGGAACATTTCCTGGACAGGGAATATCTGACTCTGTCACCTGCTGGCTGTTTACAGTCAGTGCTGAATCAGTTCAGGATCCCTCTCATATGCTCAGAAATCCTGAAATCTCAAATACATATAATGACAATCTTGACAACTGCTAAAAATAAATTTCATGACCACTCTGAATATCAGTTTTTGTGTCTGGGAACCAAAAAAAAAAAAAAAAAGATTGCCAGAGTGCCCAACGTGGTACTTTAACCTTTTTTTTTAAGAGGGACCCTTTTTATTAATATAAAACATTTTGACTACAAGTATTTATTTTTTAAAAAACCCTCAGCCTCATCTGAGAAACATGTTTATTTTGGCCTTGCCTGTATTCTCAGTCTCCTCGTTGGCATAGTCTGTGTCAGTCTCGTTTTACAGTGCAAAACATCTGAGAATATGAAAAAGGAAAACATATAAAGCCGTTAAGTATTTATTTACAAATTACTTATATGAAGAAGATTATTTGGTCAGATATTAGGTATAAAAATTAAAGGAAAATGGATGGAATATCTATGATTAAATTTTCAGGTATTTATCCATTATAGAAAGCAAAAATGTGATTTGGTTTTACTTTTGGTGGAAGTAATTTCCAATACAAATATATGCAATTTTTAATTTCTATGCAATTTTCATCATTTTTCTTCCTCATTTCTTCAAAGATCCCTAATAAAGAAAATGTGATTTAGATTTCCCTGGTTTTTATTAAATCTATTAAAACCAGCCTTCCTTTATCAACAGTCACTTCTCTAATTCTCTGGGGAAACTAAATTATATTCCAGTCAAAGCTGCCCATTCCAGAAACACATTGCAATTTAAATAACAACCCCAGCAGGCACAGGTGGGGACAGCTTATTGGAGCTGGCTGTGATGAGCCAGCTTTGGGCTGCTGGGCAAAGCCAAAATTCAGTCTCTTGAGCAGACCTAGGGATAGGCGGTGCAGGCTTCCCATGGAGTGAGGGAGCCAGGGAAAGCTGGCTCTGTAGTCCTGCAGAAAGACACCAGGCTGAGATGGAGTGGTCACCATGCCGATGATTTAATCTTGCTGGGTTTTGTAGAGGTCATTTTACAGACTCCCAGGCAGCTGCTCTCCATAACTGTGACCGCTGCGAGGGTACCAGTGCCTAATCAAGTTACTGAAGATTAGCAATGAAAGCTTTATGTATGTTAGAATACATAAAGCAGGAAGATAGATTACCTAGCAAATCCTTTTTCTAAGTATTTTCAACTATTATTAGTGTTGAATGAACAAAAAAATGTAAATAATAGTGGTACATTTTAATTTTGCCCATAAATAAGCTTGGTTCTTCCTATAGAAGTTAGTGAGTGCAATAAAGAAAAAAATCTCTCTCAAGAAAATGCTTTGTTCGTCCAAATTCTGTTGATAAATTATATTTCACCTGTGATACAATTTCATGGTTCACATCATGAACTGTCAGGTAGCCTGCTGTGAGGAACTAATTCTGAATTCCTTTATTTAATAAATTAGTGGAAACTACCTTATGTGATGAAAATTCAGCAAGAAAATCAGTGTTCTACAGAGCAGTACATACTGTAAGATCTGTAAGGAGTAAAAAGCAAGTTTACCCTTAAAACTTTCTGAGGAGAGCTAAGCTTCACAGAAACTCTATTTTAGCCACTATAAAAGAGAGTTTTTAATTAAATGCAGCATTTTACCATAAAGAGAACAGACTTTACTTATGTCAAATGCTCCTTTAGAAGCCACATAAAACTGTAAAAGACAGTATATGAAAAAGGTTTCTTATAGAAAAGAAGAACACCATCCCATGAAGCAGATTTCCAGATGTTTGGAAACATTAGAATTTCCTGTCAGTATATTTAGGTAACATTAAAATGAGGTTAACTTTCCATTCTGCCATCTCTCTTCAAAGATCAAAGAGCACTCACTACATAAATTGCCTTATCGGTAATTCGTTGAAGTAAACTATGGAAACAACTTTATAAGAAGCAGTAGTCTTCTTTTGTTGGCTACAGTATTACCAAGCAAACTTTTCTTAGAAATAACCATATTTTTAACCTCATGTTTTACTAAATGCAGAAAGAAAAAAAATATAAAACACTATATTTGGATAAATAGTAAATGAATAGAAGAGAGCTAGAAACTCCCTTGCTGTGTTCAACTAAATCATAGTAATTAGTTTAATTTTTAATAAAATAAGTACATAAATATGAACTAAATCAATAATATACTGTGTTTTTACTGCTAATTTTAAAATTTTATTTTGGGACAGTTTTTGTGGATCTGGACCCTGACAGTGTCTTTGAAATGTAGATTGCATCCCTAGAACCTGTTGTGACCTACAGAACCCAGTCAGGAATTCATTGATTTAGTTGAAAATAGAGACTCAAAAATTCAGATAACATAATAAAAACACCCACTCAGCCCACCCTGTTTCATGGAGTATTGCCTATATTAAATAATTCTAGTGGCAGTAGCTGAGAATTAGCAAAAGATTCCCCTCTTCTTATTAGGGAAATTATTAGGTTTTGAGGGGTTGTGGTAGTGGTTTTTGTGATTCTTTTGGGGTTTTTGGTGGTCTGGGGGTCTTTTGTGGGGGGGTTAGTGGTTTTTTGTTGGTTTTTGTTGGTTTTTTGGGGTTGGGTTTTTTTCTCACTGCCTAATAATTTCTGTTTAAGGAAAAGTAATGCTACTAGAAGAGAGATTATTACGTTATTGGCAATACTGAACAAGTTTACTGTGCAGCTCATGCAGTCTTTCAGACATATAAAATTCACACCTTCCCATGGATATTGAGGTTTTGTAGAGGAAGGCTGGTTGGTTTCTTTAATTTCTTTTAAAGGTGAGCTGTTTTCAGTTATCCTGAAAGTACTGTAGAAAGACAGTTTGTAACATGCATATTTACAAAAATAATCAAGTGTAATGAAAGAAGGATTTTTTAACAGCTTATCTAGTCCTGTGCATACATTCTTTTAAAATAGTTAAGACAGAGCCCTTTAAGTTTCAAGAAAGCAAGTCACCAAATTCAGCTGGACTTCAGTGCAATCTGAGTGACTTATTGCCTTCAAAATCTCTGCAAAATGTAGTTTTAAGAAATACTTAGCTGCTTGCTTCAAGGCTCCTTTCCAAATCCCAGTCTATCCCTTAAGTCGATCCCTTAAAATATCCCTTAAGAAGGAGCTTGATAAGGACAAGAGCTGATAGCATCTGCCAGCTCTAGTTCTGTGCCCTCCAGTGTCACAACATTGCTTTCTTGAAATGACATCTAGTTTTGTTTTATTTTTTTCTTGTTTTAATGGATTTGAAACATATTCTAATTAGACTTAGTACAATTTCATTTTGTGTCTTTAAAATACAGGCTCCTTGTGTGCTAAAAATTTTGAAATTAAATATCTGGCCATAGATTTAATTTCATAGTAATTTTGTTGAAGCTTCGGAAAAAAAATTGAGTTTTGATTTTTTTCCAACACACTGAAATATCAAATATTCATTTATTCATTTCTCCTTTTTATATCACTGTTAACAATAATAGACATCATTTTATGTCATATAATTTTTTATTCAGTTTGTTGTCTGGTTTTAAGGAGACAAGTTGTTTCTCTTCTTACTCTTATTCAGAGAGTTTCTCTGTTTTAAAACCTTTTTGAAGTCATCTTGAAATATAAAAATAGAACATCTGTGACAGATCTGTTTTGAACATATTTCACATTTCAGGATCCAAGGAGATCTGGTGGTCTGTGGTATTAGCTTGTTAATTTCTTGATGAATGGGTAGAAAGGCCACGAAGTGCACTCAGTACAGCACGTCTTCTGAAGATAGATGATCTCAAATAAATTCTATTCCCAATCAGTTTTTGATTTGTTAGGTGTTAAACCATTTCTTTGTAAGGACAGTGTTTACAAGCCTTGTAATGAGACAGCCCTGTGAGACCTTACTCTTCTTGCTGTAATTTTGATAAATGGAACTCTAATTCATAAAGGATATAGTGATTGAAGGGCAACTCCAGGTCCTGTACACTTTCATTTAGATAGATGTTTGGTACAGTACAGCAAAACTAAGGTGCACTCAACAGAGTGATAAATTTTAACAACAGCCAAACCAGAGGGGGTTTTTTCCACCAGGACAAAGAAGGACTATTTATTATATTTCAAGAAATAAATGTATTTTTAATATTATAAACCAGAATGGATTTTATGTATATTTGTCTTGCTGCTAAGCTCCAAATTTGCCAAACTAATTTAATGCCTTCTACTCTACCATGTTTCTTACACCTGGGCCTGGCAATATTTCTGTAATCTGGTACACTCATCAAAAGGGATTTTAAATACCCTAAATTTCAAGTTCTTTGGATGTAGTTTAAATGTTAGTAATAATTTGGAGCTTTGGACTTTTTTCCTGGTAATTTTAAAAATCTATTATCTTGCATAAATGATTTTATAGAATTGTCATAAATCAGTTACTGCAGCAATTATTGACTCTTACTCCAGATTAGTACTTTTCAATTAGTTAATTTGAAGATTATCACATTTTATAAAGCTCAGAAACTTACATAAAACTGACTAGAGCTACCAAAAATGAAGAGAACAGTGTTTTGATGCTTTCTTCCTCTACCATGTTAGTTCATCTCAGGCCCAGTCTCCTCTGGTGTCACGTGCTTCACAACAGGAGTTATTACTTGTGTCAAATGATGCTCAACTCCCTTGCTGTAAGCAGAAGTGTATTAAGATCCTGACCTGCTGATTTAATATGCAGAACAATTCTGATGTAACACAACTGAAAACCTGTTACAGCATGTTACTTTATTGTGTTTTTTTCCTAACTCCTACCATTCTTGCTTCTTTTTGTGAATAAGGAAGAAAAAATAAATACAAACCAACAAACCAAAAAAAAATCCAAAACTTGTACTAATACTGAAAACTTTCCCAACAATTAGTTAATTGAACCAGTCTTAAATTGGGCAAACAATTATAGTTAGTTGAATTAATTAAAAAACTTTGCAAGTGAGGTAATGATCACAACCTAATAAGCAAACACAGCATATTAAAATACAGCAGCACTTCCTTAATTGCTATCAGAATGATCCTAATGAAGACAACAGCAAAAAAGTCCCTAATTTTGAGCTTGGTGAAAAAAATGGGGTTTTGCTTACCTTTTTCTCTTCACCTTTTCAAAGTTTCAGAATGTAGTTTCAGAAATAGCAATTGAGATAATAGCAATAGTATCCAAAAGGTTAATGTTAGGCCATGTAAAACATGAGTTATCTCAGCCTGTGATGAAGTGACATGTTAGCAGTGATCTTCAAACAGAGTAAACACACCCATAGAATGATATGCCTCCAGCATTTTTATTTATGTAGTGTGGCTCTCCTGTGCACAAACTAATTAAAAGACTCTAAGTAATTATAAGAGTACGACGTAAAATCATAACATCTCCCCAGCTGCTTGCAATAACAAAACTCCCCGATACATCAATTCCATTCCATGTATCTATCTTCACTAACCTGTCTGCTCACTATATTCCTCTTAGCTGCCCTGTATTAATAGGGGGCCATGAGTCTTACTGGATTTTACCTCAACATTTTACATCTGCCATGATAGTTTTCATCCTGTTTAAGTTCAGGCATTGTGGAAGATAAAGAAAATCCATATGTGCATAGTTTTACCTGTTTTCACACTCATTCTGTAGCTTAGTAGGAAGCAAATTTCCAAATTATCCTAAAAAAAAAGAGAGATAGTTTAGGAGGTTTATTTCTTGATTAACAGCAGTAGAGATGCCCAGGTCTTGTATGGTCCAAGGTGAAGATGCAGGGTTTTCTGTTTAAGAAAAAAAAATAGAAATCTTTCTTGCCTGAGGCTACTGTGAGTCCATAGTACTGAAAATAAAACTTATGACCTCTTCCCAGCTAAGAAAGAAATATTATGAGGAGGTCACAACAGTAACATGAAAGGTATTTGTGATATAAAACCTAATTATGATTCTGTCATTTGACCACACTAGGATTTATTTTTTACATCATAAGAATAAAATCGGGCAAGTTCCAGTAAGATATTTCCAAAACCCAGTAAGTTAAATCTCCTGCCATAAGGAACCATCAGGCTGAATAGAAAAAGCCAACTGTAGTCAAGAAAAATGAATATTATCCATGAAAACCTTTAGGTAATTGGCACATATCCATGTACTGCCATTTTTATTGTGTTGCTTAAAAACACACACACAGATGTGCGCCAAAGTTCCCTCACCGTGCTCGTCTTTTCTTCAATCTTTTCTGAATCTCTGCACAGCCTACCTTCTTGTTACTGTGTATCAGAGATAAACCAACTCCTACTTCACTATTCTGTCCCTCCTATCTGAAAAGACAAAAATCCTGAGAGATTTTGATTCCTGAAAGCAGCTTCTTTATTTAGAGTAGGTGGCTTGTGCTCTCCGGTTAGTCAGAGTCAGGGTACCAGGAACCAAAAGAAATTCCTGCTGAATTTGTTGCAGGTGGAAAACTAATGGAACAACATTGAACACAAAGTAAATAGCAATTATTAAAACCAGGAGAGTCTTTGTGGAAAAGTTTGTATTTTATTGGGGACAGGACAGAAAACAGAATAGAACTGCATATTTTGTAAAACTTGATAATGTTTTAGAAAATGTTCCTTTTTTTTTTTATAAAGATGATTTATATTGTAATGTTTTTACTACTTGACTGTCATTGTTTTATATTTAAAATATTATTCAGATAAATTCACAACATTTGTAACTTTCTTTTTTAGGCACTGAAGAGGATGTAGTGAAGTCAAAGAAAACTTTCCGAAGTCAAGCTGTGGTAAATCAGAATGCAGAAACAGAGCTTATGCTGGAAGGAGATGATGATGCTGTTAGCCTGCTCCAAGAAAAAGAGATTGATAACCTTGCAGGTAATTATACTTTTCATTAGAACTAAGATAAGAGTCAAAAGGCTCTTTTAAGCTTAATGTCTTAATATTGACAGCTAAGCATATAATCACAGTATGAACCGATTCTTTGCATTTCGGATTTTATTCTTTCCTCTCTACTTCCTTGAGGTATGGGCAGTGAGTACAAAGCATTTGCCCATTGTACAGTCTTTGAGCAGAGATGTGAGAAATAGCAATACCTCAAGTGCTTTTATTAGTGAGGGTGACTTGTTGAAAAGTCTGTAAATACCAGTGTGAACCCTCTCTTTTTTCCTTTTTTTGTTCTTTTTTGTGTTAAAGTGTAAATGCGGACTCATTGCACAAGTCAGGGTTTTGTGAGTCAGAGTGTGCTTGTGCCTGATCCCAAGTGCCACGCAGCTTGTGCAGACACCTGCCCTCCTGCTGGCACCCAGTTCTCTCGGTGATGGAGTTAAGGGGGATCTGCAGTATCTCAACCCATCTGTCACAGTGAGAGAAAAAGTTGCCTGTTTTAAGCAAGGGCTAAGAGAGAATGAAGCTGTAACCAGGCTATGAACTTTGGGAGTTAGCATATGAGCTGGGAATGAACCCTCCATAAATATGCACAAGAGAGCCTTTCTGGTCCTTTCCTGGGTGAAGGAATGCAGTGAGATCTGTTTCATCTGTCCTCTAGCAGGTTCTGTTAGCAGTTACAGCAGCTCTGTCTTAGAGGTGATACTACCTTTCCTGTGAAGTAGTCTGGAAAAAAGGGCATGTTGAAAGTTGAAAAGGCATTCTCCTCTTAGATGGGATAAAACTGAGAAGTATGAAATGTGGTATGAAAATTTTAGATTAATTTACTTAGGAGTATCTTTATTAAAACTGCTCCACTAAAGGAGAGTTTTGTGATGTCATGATTTTTTCTGCATAACTGAATTTCTAAAATAGCTATCTTTGCTCCTGCACTTTCTTCTGATACAATAGTGAAAATCTGTAGCAAAGATAAGATCATAAATATATTATTAAAAAAATAAAAACAAAACCAAAGCAAAACAAACAAATAAAAAAAAAAAAAAAACAAAAAATGAAAAGGCAAAAAAACCCCAACAACCACCTACATGGAAGTTAGTCTCGTACTTTAGAACTAGAGCAGAGCAGAAAGAGAGAAATAGATGCTTTTATTTTGCAGCAAGCATCAGTGTATGATTATCACAGTTAATATGTCACTCTGCTTGCTTTCTTAATCTGCAGCTAACTGCTGCTGAGACACTGTTGTCTAAAGCCAATAAAATAGCACATCAAGCAGGGCCATGAGTGGGATAATTTGATCAATGTCCCTTTCTCTTTTAGAAGGAAAACTCAGTACTGCTTTGGCTAAGTTCTTACATCTGAGAACAGTGTTTCCAGCTAAATATGCATACAGTAGTTTAAAAGGCTGTTTAGAGGCTGAAATATGCATTTGAATTGAAATACTGATAAAAACTGCAAAGTGGACGTGAAAAATTCTTACCCAGTCTGGAAAATCTTAGTCAGATATGAAGTTCTTCTGTATGCCACAACACTGACATGTTGTTCAAACACACTTATGCAATACTATTCCTATAGCTACATCCCTCTGCAAAAACCTAGTATTTATTTCAATGTGTCCTGAAGAATTAATTGAAATTTATCCTTTTACTCAAGATTGCTGCTAGATGGCAACCCCTGCTCCCTCAGGACATGACACAGTCATTCTAGTCCTTTTTTTTTACCATTCATAAAACTGGGGGATATTGTCAGTGTTGCAAAAGCAGAAATAATAGAAAGTGGAAAAAATCTTTTTTGAAATATTGACAGGATGCCCTTGTGTTCCCTATCAATCCTAACAGAGCAAGTAAGCTGCTTCCAAGTGTGGTGAGGTGATGTGATAATGGTGCCACATGGCACCAAAACCTGTGAGCTTCTCAAAAAGAACCCACACTCCACTATCTCAGTTTTACCATTAGATTAACTGCAGCCTTTGCTACTCAATTCTCACTCATCTTTGGAGCTGATGTTGAGAGTTAGTGGTCACACAGAGTATCATACACGTCTTCCGTAAATTTTGCATTGGTTAAAAAAACCCTGAATCCTATGATACCCTCTCTTTAGCTGCTAATTTTACATGATTTTACATACAGTGATATCACTGTTTTTCCCAGTTTTCAGTATAAAGAATGTGGCTCTTAAACTTGAGTCCAGTAACTGAAATCACGAAAATCAGTAGGCAAAGAAGGAGTGGGTTTTGCCTAAGAAGGTTTGAACAATCTCTGACGGCTCTGAAGAGCGGGTCCCAATAAAGCCACACTGTCTGTTCTTGTCGAATTCTAAAGAGTTATGTACATTTAGTATACATGATCTGGAAATCTTTGAGGTCTATCTGGTTCTGGTATAGCACAACATCATTTATATCTAGTTACTGCTCACAGTGAAATGACACATAGGAATTTCTATATTCAGATATGCCTCCACTTTAACTTTAAAGCTTAAATCAATTCAAACCTGATATACAACGATTTGGATTGTCTCAGTAAGAGATAGGAATTAAACGAAATCTTTATAAACCAGGTTTCAATCGATTTAAGATTGTCCACATTTAACTAATAAAATTTAGCATTGTTTATTCCGTGAAACTAAGGCGCATTTTAAACAGATGAGGCCTTGGGTTTTAGAAAATTTTTAACTAAGACAATATAAATAAGACGATATTTTGATTTGTGAACTTAAAACTGAAAAAAAAGAGGGAAGTTTGAAACAGATTGAGATTGTTCATACAAAGTTATCTGTACATACCTTTTGTTCCAGAGACTCTTTATAGTTTTTCATCAACCATGTGGCACAAATCAATGTAAAGTTCGCTTTGATAAATTGCATATGGGATAGAGAATTTTTAAATAATTATAGCCTGAATATTTTTATTATATAATCTTAGTATTCCATATGTTGCAACTGCATAGGTCAGATTTCATTATATTAAGTAACATTTTAATAAAATATGAAAATCTGATTCCATGTTATTATGGTCTTAGGATTATGACTTATAAGTTTGAATCACAATTTTTAACAAAAGCAGTATTGAAACTGTCTTACAGTATGAGTTAGCAAAAGATGTTGTTCTTGTTTTAGCATTTATGTATTAAAATATTTTACATGTTTCTGTTTCAGTTTTAGCTCCTTTTCTTCCCAGACTGTTCACTTCAAGAGGCAAGTCACATCTCTGTTAGAACTAATGATTGAGATAGACCAGTCAATTTTAACAGTTTCCTAATATATTGTGAATCTCTGGGTAACACAATCAAATCCACTGTAGTGACTTGATATTACTAACTCTTGTCCTTTTCCATTTATATTTCCTAATGCTGCAGTAGGGCTCTTAAATACTTACCTTTTCTCTTAAGATCCCGAGAATGTAAATTTGCTAACAGCTTGTCTCCTGCTTAGTAGGTGATTGTTTCAAAATGAGAAATACGTGGGTGTGTTCTAATATTATAAGCTTGCATTTTTACAGGGACATGCGGTCTAGTAGATATGCAGTTTTCTTTTAACACAGTTTGTTGTTTGGGTTGGGGTTTTATTTTAGAGCACTGATCTTGCATTAAAATAGGTCATTAAAAAAATAAATTAAATGTTGATCTACTCAGGTTTTATGAACTCTATATTTTAGGAAGACATCCTCTTCTCTTTGTTCTGAAGATGCATTTCACTTGCTGAGACTTGTTTGTGTGCATTTGAGAGCAGAAGTTAGCCTTAATGTCATTTTTGAAAGATACATGTTTTTAACTGGAGCACATTTCATCTATTTTGTCATAGAGCTGGTGACAGCAACAAATGTGCCCTAGCCAAGCAAGGGATCCTTGATGGAATCTTTTGCTACTCTCTATAAGAGCATTTTCTAGAAAGAAAGAAAGGAAATAAAAATAGGAGGATATGATGCTTTGAGTTATTTTAGGAAGACAAAGGGCTTTGGCAGGCATCTGGTTACTTGCGTGGGCTCAATCAACCCAGAAGCTGATTTCCTCATCAGCCACAGTGAATTACAGCCTCACAACACTCTTGCAAGAATAAATACATATTATTTGCTCCATTATGTGAGCAGATTGAGCAACTCATCCAAATAAACACAAGGAAAGCCACTAACTGCCTTTAATGAATTTTAGTCTTATTGTATCATAACCTTCAGTACAGAATCTTCCCTTCTTCTTGAACATCTGCCTTGAGGTGGAAGGAGCCTCCCCCCCAGTGCAAATGGGCCAGGAATTTTGAGACAGATGCAGCATCCCAGCACTGCCATAACTTTTAGCAACTTTGAACTTCAGAGTAGAAATATTTCTAGGAAGCAGCACTATTACTGATAAACAAGAGCTGGTCTTCCATCTGAGCCAGCACGAGTAGCGAGTCCTCACTGGCCTGAGGACTAAATGTGAAAAGCCTTCTCTGCAGGCTTCTTGGGAGTGTGCTGAGTGGATTGGCTTACTGCCCTGTGCTAAGGAACACACTGGGTCAGGGGGATTTGACAGCTTGTATTATTATTAATGAGATATAAGACCTTTCACTTCCGGGTCATCTGTTTGAAGTCCAGACAAAACTGGAGGTAACCAAACATTATTAACATCTGTTTTGTGGCCTATGCAATATAAGCCTTTTGTCTCATTTCAGCCAGATTAACAGAAATCATCATAATTTTGACCAATTTCCAAATGAAAAGAAAATTAGATGCTGTCATTAAAGGAAATTGGAATAGTGCCAAATAACTACACAGAGTTACAAATAAAGTTGTATAGCAGTACGAAAAAAGAATTTAAAAATATAAATAATTTAGCCCATGGGGAAATCTTGTATTCCAGGTTTTAACAAACAGCTCATTTACATTTCTGAAATTATTTTGAAGTCTCACATAGGACCAGATGCAACAATAAAAACACTAACACATCAAGGAGCTGCATCTAAAGCCACAAAACAACTTGAAAAATAAGTATTTTTTATGGAAAACTTATATATTTTTGACTCATCTTTGGATGTATAATATGCATTTCATATTTATACACATACATTTTGAGTTATGGTAACATTTCTTTTGGCCAAAGTCTGACAAAGAATTTTCTTTACAAGAGTTGACCAGTGTAGACAATCTCCGGTAAGCAAAGCTGTTTGAAACTTCCTCTTACCTGTTCCTAAGGAGTAAAGGAGGACCATATTTTCTTGAGTTTTCTTCTGTTGCCATTCTCAAAATGTTAATAATATATGTAGTATTATTTCTGTTGTTTTTGTTAACGGACTAAACAGTTATACAAACAGGAAAGAACACAAACTTAAGCCTCTACTGAGAAGGCAGATTTTCAAATTATTAGATTTTTCAGGCATATAAAAATAATGTATTTGAGGCCAACCAGAGAAAATTTTGTTGCATTATCTGCTATTAGAATAATGGATTGAAAGAAAGGACCAAATAGCATTGCTACTATCTCCAGCAGTGACCACAGCCTACTCAGGATGTTTAGGGGTAGAGGAAAGGAATCATCTTCATCCTTCTCCCTCCTGGAGAACAAAGTACAACAGTGGTTCCAAGGATAATCTCATCTTCCCTCTCTAACCCTTCTTCTCCTGCTCTGGTGTGTCCTCTCCCGTGGGGCTGGGAGAGCCCTGTTCTCCATCACATTCTCCCCTTGCCCTGCAGCCGTTGCCATTCACACACCAGTGGCTCTGATGGTCTGGAGTGGCCCAAAGGGCAGAAAGCAACCATAAGGGAAACCCAGCAAGGACTGTAGCAAGTACACAGTGGTGCTTCCTAATAATTCTGTCTCAGCCTCTAACAGCTTGTACCTCTGATACTTCCAGAGCCAGAGGTAGTCATTATTTGCTTGCTTGCTTGCTTGCTTCCTTCTTTCTTTCCTTCCCATTTTGTCTCTCTCTTCTCTCTCTTATACTCTCACTTTCTTTTTCTCTTTGTCTGAAGGCAGCTAAGATACCTTAAGCTTTGCCATACTTTATGTTTTTTTTCTTTAAGAAAGTACATATGTGTATATGCACACAGAAATAAGTCAGTTAAGAAACAAATATAAAAGTCTCAATAGAAAAGACAAAAAAGTCTTAATATTCTCCTAGTTTTTCAAGCTTCCAATGGAAACTCTTCATTGAATTCAGCATGCATTACTAAGTAGTTTTTTTTCCTTTCAAACTTCATTATTATTGCAAATCAGCATTCAAGATAGGAATTTCATTGGGGCAGTTGTTTGTCTGGGAAAGTGACAGGAATGTGGAAGAAGAGTGACTCCGTTTCCCATTCTATGATAGATATGTAACCACATAAGCCTTTTACTTCCAAACATGGAAATTTAATTCAGCCAGATTTCCATAGTTCCTGTTTTTTATGTATTCAGATTTTGATCCTCAAGTCTAAGTATAAAAAAGAAAAACATATTTGTATGAGTTTAATTTGGAGTATAGATTCAGGCATAAACTGAAAACAATTATACTTTTGATATGTAGTTGGCTTTCACACTGAAAAAGAAAAAGGCCCACAGTTTCTATAACATACTATTTTTAGACAGTTCAGTGTTTATTCTAATCATTTTTTCCATATTACTATCCAAAATAGATTAATATTTTATAAGGTGGTTGTCAGTCACATATGATAGTGCTCCAAAGCACAGCTTTGAAGAACTCTTCTCTTTGTACCTTAGTACAGCAACTCTAAGTTGAGCATCTCCAGCTTTTAAAATGGCAACCAGATTTCCTGCCTTCCAAGCTTTAAAATTAAATCCGTTTAAACTCTGTTGGATTGTATTTATGAGTGGCTCTGAGAGTGCTTCATGTGTTGTTACTGTCTGATACCAGTCTATTTAATTTTTTTCCCATACCTTGTGAAACTCTTTATTTGAAATTTCTAAGGGGCTACAAAATTAGACTGCAGTGGAGCCTATGACTTCACAGGTCTGTAGCTTCTCCCTTTTCCTCAGGTGCCACACCCTGGGTGGAACCTGTTTATTCATCAAAGGTCAAGCTGATGAGCTACCTGATATACAGGAGACTGCAGAAAGACAGGCATAAGACATAAGGAAACCACCATTTTGCATTTTATTTCATCTTCACTATGCAATTGGTTCCCATGCAAAAATCCATTTATTCTTCATAGGAATGTATTGGGACTGGCCCACCATAGATTAGTTGAAGGAATGTATTCAGAACTATATTGACAGTATCTATGTTTAAACTAAGCACTTTCCTTGACCTTTGAAAAGGATGGGTTTTTGTCTTTCTTTTTTTCCTCTGGTGTTATAAAAGCAAATAAAAAGATCAGTCAAGAAGACGTTTTGGTCATTTAGTCTTGGTTTAATTAACCAGAAATTGTACCAGAGGCAGCCTCATGCCATGCTTTTAGCTTGGCTTTCTAAATAAACAAGGTTTATGTAAACACGCTCTTAGTCTCTACCTTTGTAACTTCTGAACCTGGAAGCCATTTTGAACAACTTTTGAACATGAGTAAAGACTTGAGAAGCAATAAAATTACAGCAATGGAATCAGGTTGTTAAGGAAAAAAGCCTGAATGACAGAGCCTGCCACATCACTTGTCCTTTCAATAGACACCAGAGGATCTTTGTGGAAGAGTTCTGAATTACCACAACTGTGGGAATGCAATACATGCAGCCACCTAGTAGACACAGTCGCACTAGAGTTTGCTCTGGTGTTGTTTAGAGATACTCATATTTTCAGAAAATTTTAAAGTTAACAACTGTTGCATCTCAAGTGATTTTTCCAAACATACCTGTCAAGTTATATGCTGATCCAACAACTTATGTCTTTGTTCCCACAGAGATATAGGAGTTACTATCCATATAAGTGAACTTTAAAATATCATGAGATAACTGAACATAATATTTCTGTTCACTATAGTCTCAAGAAATACAAGACTTACAGTTTATCTGAAGAACTTTTCCATAATGGAGACTGGAAGGAATGAAAGCTGAAGGTCTCATTTCCTTAAATTTCTAATCAATTGAGCCCTATGGGCATGATAAGGTACACAAACTGGACTGTATAAGATACCTGTCAAGTCTGGTTTGCTCAGACTGGCATCTGGGATTTGATCCCTTTTGTTCCTGACTCGTTAGCTCGAGTTCCTGTTTCAGTGGTGTACCATTATAGCAGGCTTCTCTCTGCTTTTTCCTTTCTTTAAATGAACATTAAACATGTTCTTCTTTTGAACATTAAATATGCTTTTCTAAGGTGTATTTTTTCCATTACTTTTTGATTAAATAGCTAACTATAATGACTCTCCCAGAGAGAAAAATTGTTACTTATGTGACTGTGTTCAGCATCACTTAAGGTTTTCTAGGTTGAAAAAGTACCTTAGGTTTTACCTGAGGATGAGGAGGGAGCTGGTGCAGGTCCTACTGCATCAGAATACTCACATCTGGCTGCACTGCTTAACAATCAAGTTCTTAAGTTTCTAAACCATCTTAATTTACTCAGTCCTTCAGCAAGGTATAGCTTCAGGCAGAGCACACTGCATGAATCTAATTTTGAAGTGGCAAAATGTGTGCATTGCAGTAGTGAGGTCCCTATCCCAAATATTTACATTTCTGGCCAGGTGTAAATCATTAAGGGGAGTCTTGACTGTTATTAATACCTGATTGTCTGGCAGGTTGGCACTTGGACACGTCCTGAAAAAACGCTAAAGCCAGGGAAGCCATTCGGAACATCAGCACATTCAAAAGTTCTCATACTTGGCACAGAGTAAATCTGACTTTACCTGCAAAAGGGAGCAAACATCATTTTTCTGAGTTACTTTAGGCTGTTAGACACACAGCTAATTGCTCCATGGGACCTTCAGTGGTTCAGTAAGACTGACTTTGGTTTCGTGTTGAGTTTGTCTTTGCATATTCTCTAACTGTTCCATTAAGTGGTTGCTTTCTATCACACTTGGAACAATATAAAGAAACAGTTATTCCTGGGAATATTGGGAGGCATGTTTTCCCTCAGGAAGAAGTACTATTTCATATTTTTCTTTTAATAAGACCAGGAAGGTATAGAATTAAAATAATAATTTACCTGCGAAAGTGCATATGTCACTTAATTCAAATATATAGGTGAGTATGTAGATGTTTGAGATAAAATTACCTTTTTTCTTCTCAAGCAGCATTATCTTTAACTATTTTCACAGTCTCATCAAAATTATGTAATTCTTTCTTACTATTTTATTCACAGTTATAATATGCAAGATTGGTCTTATTTACATTTTCTTTTTAATCAAACACATTTGCTTGCTGTTATGGCGACCACTTAAGAGAATAGAATTGCTGTAATTGTTTAGTCATTGTTGTTGAAAAAGACCATTTAAGTTGATCTTTGATGTTAGTAGTAGTAGTGCTACATGCTTTGTGGAGGAAAGGGGAGAAAAGCGGGGAAAATCTTGAATATCAGGGCCTATCCACACTGGCTATGACATTTAAACAAACAAAAAAAAATCAATCCCTCTCTCACAATATGAAACATATGATTGTGCAGGAGTAAAAAGCCAACAAAATAAGCTTGGATATCTCTGAAAACAGGGGAAATGAATTGGGGATATTATTCAGCGGTGGAAGAGAAAACCAAGATTACAGTCATATTTAGATTTAGATTCTGGTTTTTGCATTTAAAAAGTTGTGCAAATTATCTTTAATGAAACTATTGAAAGTGATGTGTGAAGGGAGATGCATATGTACATTCTTATAAGAATGAAGTTACTGCCTTCAAGTATTTGCTATAGCAAAGAACAAATTGGGGGCAGGCATCCTCATGCAAGTTCAATATATTTACTGCAGAAATCTTTTTAAAGGGTAGTTTGAATCAGATTTATGATGACAATGGGAACAAAAATAGACTAAATTCTGTGAATTGTTTAGGAATCTTACCTTATTTACTTGTTATTTACTTGGCACTGCATGTGTTATGTCAGATGTTAAATGGTTGAAATATTTTTCAGACTAAAGAGCTTTTCTCAAAGGATTCTGGTACCTATACCTCTTTCTATTTCCATACTACTTGACTATCATTTCAAGAAACTGAAATTTTTGTGTGCTTGTGCATGTGTTACATCTGTTTTTTAAGTATAAGGATATTTATACATTTCAAATACAACTCAGTGCCAGATACACCTGGCTTTAAAGTGCTGAGGAAACTTCAGTTGTCTTATTTCAGGTATCTTGTGAGTTATTTAGTTATTTAGTTATTAGAGATTTTTAGTTATTATTCTTATTACCTAAAATTCTTGTTTAAGTGTTATATCAAATTACAAAATGTAATTTATGCAAACTATTTTACATAGTATTGGTTTCAGTTAATCTATGTTGAATATATGTATATGAAAAAAGATCTATATGTTTTTTCTTTTAAACCAGCATCAGTTAAAGATTAAATATGCCAACATCCACCTGGCTTTTTTTCAGAGTAATTACCAGTAAGTTGTAAAATTAAATTGGTTTAGCTGATTGGATATGTTTTCAAAGTACTTGTCCCAGCTACTACTTTTTTGTTTATGAGTAATCACCAAAATTTTATTTTAAAAGTTAGACTTCTAGGCCTGCAGCAGGTAAATGTCTTTTTTTTTTTTTTTGTAAGTCAGCATATAAAAGCACATACCTTATCCTCCTTAGGACTAATTCTGCGCAATCTTCTTAGCAGATGTAATTTTCAGTGTAATTAGCAGTGTAATTTTCAGGCCCATGAATGTAACACATGTTCAACACTTACAGCTAAAAATGACAGTTTATGAAAATTAAAATATTTTAAATAAGTTGTTCAAAATACCACTCTTTAGCAGCTTTCCTTAAGAGGTCTAATTTTACTGATATTGCATTAGCAGATAGCAAACTTTTAAACCGAATAGAACTTTTCACTTTGTTTGATTTGCTTTACATGAACTTGAAAAATACAAGAGCTAAGTTACAAGAACAGGGAATGAAGTCTCTGTTTAACAAAAATTACACAGGGGGCAGGGAAGTTACATTCTGCTTTTATTCACTGGGACCTTCTAATTTCACAATTATTTACTTTTGGAAAGAAAATATTATTTTAAAAGGTAGATGTGTGGTAGAGTTTATTTTAGAAATGTAAATCACATGTGCTGACCACAGGGATCAGGCAGAAGGGAAAATTCACCATTTGAACAGATTGCTAGACCTGTGGGTCTGAAGTGATTTCTGGTCTCGTTTTAAGGCCAGAACTTCTGTGGTAGGTAGCTGCTAGGTAGGTCTCTGTTGCCTTCTCTACCTTCTGCTGGTAGGTCTCTGTTGCGGGCGCCCCGATAGCTTCGGAGAGGTGTGGAAGAGGCAACGAAACGATCCTGAAAGAGAGATGCTTTTGCTTAGAGTCCCGAGAGCTGACAAGCACCCTAGACACGGGCCCCCTCCACAAACGCCAGCTTGTTGGGCGAAGCGAGGCAGCCACAGGTTGGCTTTTCCCCCGGAGCGGGAAGGGAAGCGCCCCCGGTGCCGCCTGCGGTTCCTGCGCTGCGCGGAGAGCGCCCGGCAGCATCCCCGGGTGCCGCTGCTCCGGGTGCCTCTCCCCCGGGCAGCACAGCCCCGGCCCCGGCCTTCTCCGGGGCCGCAGCCGCGCTGGAAATGAATATTTACATCCCCTGGAAAAGCGCAGCTCGCCACCGCCGAGGGGCCGGGCGGAGGCTGGAGGGGAAGCTCGTTATCCCTCCCGAATGCGAATGAGCCCGTCCCGCGGCTCTTGGCTCAGGTGTGCTCAGCTTTTGTTTCATTAGATTATCAATTGGGTTTGGGAAAGAGACCAGAGCTTCCCGATAGCTCGGTGCCATATGGAAAATCTGCGCTATTTTGATTATGCTCTATGTAAACATTTTAATATCGGATCCTTAAAATCCAGAGACTATCCCAAAGGGGATTAAAACATAATCCTCTCTCTCTATAGCTGTAGTGGATTAATTTCGTATTCTCTCAGTGGCTGGCTTGCTCCCTGAAGGCTACAACAAAAAGACTCAGTGCTCCTTAAACATGCTATGGAATTGCAAGTTGTAATTGGAGATTTCCAAAGGACAAGTGTAAAAATTATACACTGCTAATACCGATTTTTTTTTTCATTTTGTGCTTTAAGAAGAGGTCTGTAAAGATTTTTTTAAACTTAGTTTGAACACCCCCTTTCCTGAAATCCCATAATGTGACTGCTATTTGTTTTGCTTTCTGGTTTTTTGGGTTTGTTTTTTTTTTCTTCGTTTGGTTTTCGGTTGTTTTTTTTTTTTTTTTCCGAAACAAAAAACACAAGAAAACCTTTTCTCATCTGGAAAGTACGATAATGCTTACTCCTTGTCGCATTGTGATATCTCTGACATGTTTGCCTTGTAACAAATCTAGGGTGTCATTTGAGTAGAATGCAGGGCAAATGCCAAGGTACCAGTCTGGGAGGGAGCTAGGAGCCTTTTCTCCGGAGGAGTAGAAAGCCAGAAATCCCCGATTTCCCCTGCCTTCAGTAACGGGCTAAGAAGTGACTGTTGCCTTTCCCTCCACGTTCACCCCTGCTTTTGCAGCTCTGCCCCCTGCTCCATTCCGCGAGGACACATCGCCCGCTAACCGGGGTGCACCATTGTCTTCGCCTGAAAGGCAGATTATAGGGTTTGGCCTTTTGGCCATTAAATAGCGGTGGCTTTATTTTTATTTTAGCCACACAACACCAGGGAAAAGAGGTAATTGGATTAAATTGATGTTCTTCCTTCTGGGATTCAGCAAAGCCCACAAACGCCTCCTTAAAGTGATAGAATATCGGGTCGTTTGCAGGACGCGTCTTTCGAAGGCGCTTTTCTCCCCGCACAAAGGCCCGGGAGCCCATCACCCTGCGCCGGGCCAAGTGTGCCCGAGGAGGGCCAGAGGAGGGGTAGGGCACTCTGCTTGAGAGGGCAAGTGCTTCTGCAGGGCAGGGAACCGCCGGCTGCCCAGACCCCCCTTCCGTAAACACAAAGAAAGGGGGCCTGGGGAATAGAAACCCAAATCCACTTGTAATCGTACAAGAGAATCGGGCGTAATTACTTGAGCAACCTAGATGAAGATTGATGAGGCTTTAAAGCGGCGTTTCGGATCGATCACCCTGCCCTTTGGAGCCTGCAGCCGGGCTTCCCCGGCTCGGATCGGCTCCTTTCCCACCGCCAAGGGAGGGAGAGAAGATGGAGGCGAGACTGGGAGAGCAGCAAGGCAAGCCCGGTGCATGTGATTCCGATCAGCTGACTGGGGTCAAGAGGCGACCTCGGTTTATTAGGAGATGGAAAACAATAAAATGAAAGAAAATAGAGTTTGTATCAATATTATCCCGTCCGCCACGCTGGGCTGCTGAAAGCTGTCACTGAAACTGTGCGTTTTAGCTTCCCCCTGTACGCACAGCAATCCCTGCCTTCGTCTTTATTTATTTTGCAGCGTAAATGACAAAATATTGTGCAATAAGGGCTCAAATTGGGTGTTACAGTAAAGTAAAGCATTAACAACATGACATGACAGTTAGATGCGCCGATACAGGAGTAATTTAGGCTAAGTGAGTAATCTGAAGTGCTGTTTGCAAGAGCTGGTAGTGAAGTGTGCGGGCAGTGCTGGGGGAGGAGGAGAGGGCACATCCGAGGCGTTGGCCCCGGTGCGAGCCGCAGCCCCGGGCTCGGCTCGGCCGCGCCAGCGCCCGCACGGCGCTGCTGGAGGGACGAGCGGCCGGGGAAGGCAGCGGGAGGCTCACGTCTCCCTGCCCTCTGAGCTGGGGTCCCCGTACTGCAAGGGAGATTTTTTAGCTGCGTAAAACAACCAAACCCTGTCTAGTACCTCCTGAGACCGTCAGTTTGCCAGTTTCTAAAAGGTGCATCAGTCAGGTGTTGTACCCAGCTTCTCAGTACTGGAGTTTTATTATTTATGGGTCAGATGCGTGTTTGTACATGCATGTGGCTCTGTGTGTTTTTGTATGTACATACAAATTATCCCACGGGCTTTCGTCGTTAAATCTAGAAGAATATTTTATATATAATATTTTCTTCGAAGCAAGTAAGCTTCCTAAACACGGCAGCTGTCCGCTTTAACAGAAGATTGCATTGATATTGAAGATAAGATGAAAAAGGTGAAAAAGCGATCCTCTTGTATTTTGGATTAAAGAAAGGTTGTTTTGGTTTTTGTTTTCCTGAGTTAAAAATCTAACAATTTGTGTGGAGAAGGCTGCCTTTTATAATAGCTTTTCCCCATCCCATCTTTTCAATGCCCGTGAAAGCGTCTCGTTAAGGAATATATTTGAGCGAAGTATTGTTACAGTAATTTTAAAAGGATAAGAGGCAGCCAGCTGAAACAAAAATTATCTTGCCGTAAATGTATTTAAAGATGTTAGCCTTTGCGTGCGTGTGGTATTGAAATAGG